>BRDA01007300.1:5518-17527 GCA_036984385.1 Crenuchus spilurus
CGCACACACGCATAAGCATGCACGCACGCGCATACGCACACACGCATAAGCACGCACGCACATACGCACATACACACACACACGCATAACCACGCACGCACGCACATACACACACACACGCATGCACATACACACACACACGCATAAGCACGCACGCACGCGCATACGCACACACGCATAAGCACGCACGCGCATACGCACACACGCATAAGCATGCACGCACGCGCATACGCACACACGCATAAGCACGCACGCACATACGCACATACACACACACACGCATAACCACGCACGCACGCACATACACACACACACGCATGCACATACACACACACACGCATAAGCACGCACGCACGCACATACACACACACGCATAAGCACGCACGCACATACACACACACACACGCACATACAGGTACACACATGCATATATTTGCCTTCTGCTCCAGTGACACATTTTATAGGACGGATGTGTAGGTGTCACAGAAAAGAAAGAGGACACTGAGAGAGAAAAGCCTGTCCTGAATGACCTCAGATTGTCTCTCTGTCTCTCTCTCTGTTTTCTCTCTCTCTCTCTCACCACCAGCACACTCTCAGAGAGCTGTGTAATTGGTCAGTGGTGGTAACGGCCTCTTGGAATGCTCTGCCGGTGCTTGTGCTCCATCAGCACATTAACTCCCCCTCCTCCTTTTCTGTACACACACACACTGCTGCCTCAACCCCTCCTCCTCAGTCCATCCAGCCAGACACCGAATGCCTCTTTCCACTCCGCTGAGCTCTCCTCTCGGCAGTCTCGCGGTTCTCTTTGGCTGCCTGTTCTGGTGTGTGTATGCACACATGTAAACACACACGTATGCCGGTGGAGATGTTTAGTGTCGGTGAAGCTGGAGGCAGCCGGCACGGCTGTAGAGTCTGATGTTCTGTTTTGCGTGCGGTGGCTGCTGGGAGTCAGCGCTGTCAGACTCTGAGGTGGGTGGGAGAGATGATCATAATGAAGTAGTTTTGTTTGCTGTGCACGCCCTCTGTGTTTGACTGGTACGTAGAGGCTTGTATGTACATATGCAAACTATATAAACTGCTGTCTGATTCAGCGACTCGGTTTATCATTGTGAGGTTCTGGTCCATTTTAGTTTGGTGGTGATGGAGTTTTAGTGCATTTCTTTACTCCAAAAGAGTTAACTCTATAAGCTGGCAGTTTTGGGAGTTTTCTGGAATTAGCAGCGATTAGGACCGTTGCAGAGAGGAAATTCCCCACTGCTGATTGGGCATGAGGGACTCATTATTGACATGGCTGGAATTTTTTTGCACAGCTCTCTTTTCATCGCCTTTGTTTCTTTCCATTAGGTGAGTTTCGTTTGTCACTCTCGTCGTTTTATGAAGCTTTTTAAGGAAGCGAGCCGGGAGCCACTGTGTAGAGGAAAAGTTGTGGAGAGGATACAGCTGCAGCTCTCCCTCCATATTGTTGCTGCTAAGTGGATTTGTGTCATTTCCTGTCCAGCCTGCCCAGCATGAGCCAAAAAAAGAATGCACCTCCACCAGCCTCAGTTTTCTCTTTGTTCTCTTTTCCAGCAGAAACGTAAGATGAGGAGACAAAGCAAATCCACATCTCTTTCTTCTCTGGACTGAAGATATCGCTCGTCTGCAGAGTTTACGTGTAATGAAGATTGGATAGAGTCGGGGGTCGAGCAAAGACAAACACACCATGACTGAGCAGAAGGCACTGGCACCGCCGGCCGGCCTGACGTGGGCGCGAGTCTGTAAGGAGTGCGGCCAGGGCCACGAGGGCCAGGACAGCCATCTGTACGAGTACCAGGAGGAGGTGGATGATGAGCTGGTTTGTCACATCTGTCTGCAGCCTCTTCTGCAGCCCATGGACACTCCATGTGGCCACACGTACTGCTTCCAGTGCCTCAGCAGCTTCCTGCGTGATCAGGACTTCTGCCCCGTGGACCGACATCGGCTCCAGCTGCAGCAGTGTCGGGCCTCCAGCCTGCTGGTCCGTAACCTCCTGGATAAACTTACCGTCCAGTGCCCTTTCTACAGCGAGTGTGAGCAGACCATGCAGCGATGCGAACTACAGCCTCACCTGCACAACAGGTCGGTGTGAAGGCCAAACACATGTGCACCTGCACTGTACAGAGATAGATGACTTGTCTTGTAAGCCTGTTATTTCTCAATAATTTAATATTAACAGAGAGTAATGTTAATGGATTCATACTCTGACCAGGATTAATGCAGTGCCATATCAAAAAGTGTTATATGTTCACATAAAGTGATGCATTTCAAGTTTTTTATTGTTTTAATGTTGATGCAGAGTCTCAGATTATTAGAATATTTCATTTGTAGTTACTATATTATTATATTCGGCATTAAAATGATTATAAAATGAGATTTTACCTGTTTGAATTAAATTATGAACACATTTTTCACCACAGTCATATATTGAGTGCATCACTTTTTATGGCCGTGAATGATTTCTTTTTGTCAGCGTGTTAAATTCAGTAAACATTAACTGTGTCAGATGTTCTGAAATGAGTTGAGAGTTAATAATAGTGTGGTGCGAACAGCCGAGTCTTCAAAGCCAAGGACTGTTGCTTAAATGTGTAGAAGTGGAGGTATATTTCCATCAGAATTAATATTTGATCAGTCCTGATGGAGTAATACTGTGAACGTGCACTGTTGTGCAATAATAGTTGTGTTACGAGTTTATATATGACTTCAAATCCACACGTTCAGCAACACGACCCTAAAATATCACATTTAAGAAAAGCAAAATAGACGTTTTTTTGTTTCATTTCACAGAAAAAAAAAAGTTGATCAGAAAAACGTGGCTCAGATATCTCTGGAATGCAGCTTATCCGAGCTCGGTGGGAACAGAGACGTTGGACTAAGCTTAGCTGGATTAATGAATAGTGAACATAACGAGTTTGGAGGCCTTGACTTGTGCCTAACAAATCATACATTAATTATGGATCATGTGACAGACCACATGTCTGCGTAAAGGACACCGAGCAGGCTGTTTGGAAAATATGCAAATGAATGTCTTATTTTAGAGCCTCCGTTATAACAGTGTAGAGAACCTGAATATCTTGGTGTGTATAAGTGCATCATATCCTCTTTCTGAGATCACATGTACACCGTGTGGATCATCAGTGGAGGCACCTAGTTGCCCCAGCGGTCGTCGGTCTCACATGGCTTGACTTTCCTGCTTATCATCTGAACTGTCAGCTGTGATGTAATGACCAAAGGTTGTTTGGCTGGTAATTCACGTGGGCTGGAGAGGCTCAGTGTAAACATACAGGGAGTGAGGAGGAGGGAGGAGGAGTCGGTCAGACTTGATTCTGCACAGGATTGACCTGTCCCTTCGGCCTCCCTGCAATGCAGCAGAATGGCCATCCTCATCTGCATATCTCCTCTGTCCTCATCCCATCACCGTTCTGCCTCTTACTGTGTGCCCGCTAAGCCCAAACCAGCCCTCCTCACACCTCGCTCCCCAGAGAGGCAAAACCTGACGAGACAAATGCTAGCATGTGCTAGCAAGTTAGCATGTAACTCTTTCCAGCTGAAAATGAGCATTGATTTTTTTGTCTCTTGAGAATTATTGCAGGTTATTTTTAGTTACTTCAGCTGCCATCCCATAATGAATGTCTTGTGAGTTAATTAACAGACTGCGCAGGCTAATGAAGCGTACTTGTTAACCCTCTGCTCCAGTTCCCTGTCCTGGACCTCTGTACTCTTTCCCATCTCTTTTCCTCTTTTATCCCCCTCTCTGTTTTTACAGATGCCCTGCATTCAGGCGGCTCAGGGAGGAGGCAGAGAGGAGGAAGAGGCCCTGCTGGAATGAGTTCAAGGGATACAAGACTGAGGGAGAGTCCGACACCAAGTCCAGTCCAGCCGTCACTCGTGCAGTTAATTCTCGCGGGCCTCCGGAGCCCGGCTTGGTCAACCCAGCTTTTGAGGAAGCAGATGACGGTAAAAGCATCACTTTCAACGGTCCTGACATTGGGGGGTGTAGACTAGCATACGCCTCCTGAGATGCATGTGAAGTCAGTCTCCGCCTCTTTTCAAACTGCCGCTGATGCATCATTACTGGGTCCTAGTGTCAGTCCGCTGCGCTCCAAAAGTATCACTTCTGCCTGTCTTAATGAATGAATGTTACACTAATATAGCGCTTTTCTAATACACAAGGATGTTTTACAGTCAATACAACACAACCTTTTGTTATTTAAGTTTATATTTATATTATAAGTTTATATTTAAGTTTATCTTTTCATGAGACAACACTGACAAAATGACACTTTGACACAATGAAAAGTTGTCTGTGTGCAGCTTATATAACAGTGTACATTTATTCTTCCCTCAAAATAACTCAACATACAGCCATTAATGTCTAAACCACCGGCAACAAAAGTGAGTACACCCCTTAGTGAAAGTTCCTGAAGTGTCAATATTTTGTGTGGCCACCATTATTTTCCAGAACTGCCTGAACTCTCCTGGGCATGGAGTTTACCAGAGCTTCACAGGTTGCTACTGGAATGCTTTTCCACTCCTCCATGACGACATCACAGAGCTGGTGGATATTCGAGACTTTGAACTCCTCCACCTTCTGCTTGAGGATGCCCCAAAGATGTTCTATTGGGTTTAGGTCTGGAGACATGCTTGGCCAGTCCATCACCTTTACCCTCAGCCTCTTCAATAAAGCAGTGGTCGTCTTAGAGGTGTGTTTGGGGTCATTATCATGCTGGAACACTGCCCTGCGACCCAGTTTCTGGAGGGAGGGGATCATGCTCTGCTTCATTATTTCACAGAACATATTAGAGTTCAACTCCCCAACACCTGCTGCACTCATGCAGCCCCAGACCATGGCATTCCCACCACCATACTTGACTGTAGGCATGACACACTTATCTTTGTACTCCTCACCTGATTGCTGCCACACATGCTTGAGACCATCTGAACCAAACAAATTAATCTTGTTCTCATCAGTCCATAGTACATGGTTCCAGTAATCCGTGTCCTTTGTTGACGTGTCTTCAGCAAACTGTTTGCAGGCTTTTTTGTGTACAGACTTCAGAAGAGGCTTCCTTCTGGGGTGACACCCATGCAGACCAGTTTGATGTAGTGTGCGGTGTATGGTCTGAGCACTGACAGGCTGACCCCCCACCTCTTTAATCTCTGCAGCAATGCTGACAGCACTCCTGCGTCTGTCTTTCAAAGACAGCATCCAAATGTGACACTGAGCATCTGCACTCAGCTTCTTTGGATGACCAATGCGAGGTCTGTTCTGAGTGGACCCTGCTCTTTTAAAACACTGGATGATCTTGGCCACTCAGTTTCAGGGTGTTGGCCATCATCATTTATCACAACAATTCATCTTTTAAGATCCTCAGAGAGATCTTTGCCATGAGGTGCCATGTTGGAACTTTCAGTGACCAGTATGAGAGAGTGTGAGAGCTGAACTACAAAACTGAACACACCTGCTCCCTATGCACACCTGAGACCTAGTAACACTAACGAGTCACATGACATTTTGGAGGGACATTTAGGGGTGTAGTCTCTTAGGGGTGTACTCACTTTGTTGCCGGTGGTTTAGACATTAATGGCTGTATGTTGAGTTATTTTGAGGGAAGAATAAATATACACTGTTATATAAGCTGCACACAGACGACTTTTCATTGTGTCAGAGTGTCATTTTGTCAGTGTTGTCTCATGAAAATATAAACTTACATATCTGCAGAAATGTGAGGGGTGTACTCACTTTTGTTATACACTGTACATTAATACACACCAGGGTCATGTAGAGTTGTGGGACTTTATTGGACTGTGAGAGGAAACCGGAGTCTCCGGAGGAAATCACGCAGACAGCGGCAGAACATGGAAACTCCACCCAGATGGGGATTTGAACCCAAGACCTCAGCGCTGAGAGGCGAACGTACTATTCCCCAAACACCAAACTTTAGTTTGTCTGAATTCTGTAACCTTTCAAGGTGAAGATATCATTTACACAGTGTAATGACTTTTTAATGATCAGTAATATTAGCATTTTGCTTATTTGCATAATGACACACGTATAACAGGAATCATTGAGTTTTTTAACGAATGTGCTGTTGAGTGACCCATTTTGTCGCTTTGCGTCGGTTTAGAGGAAAAGGTGCGAGGAGTTTACAGGAGCAGCCAGTGAGAAGCACAGGAAGTGGATCTGCAGCTGTGTTGACTCTTGGCTCGAAAACAAAACAGTTGATACCTTTGATGAGGCCATTCCTCATGTGGTGGGAAGACTGAGGCGAGCAGGGAAATCTCGGTGATATCATAGCGCTGCAGGCTGCGTAATTATACAGAGTAGTCATCATATCATCACTGTCTGCTTTCTGTGGACATGTCTACACCTTAGTACTCGCTGGATTAGCCGTGTCTGCTAATAGTCATGGAATTTTGTGCGGATATCTGCCATCTGTGTTTCTGGCCACCCACTTAATCATAAGTCACCTGGCAACTGTCTTATCTTAAAGTCTCTTCTTTCAGTACATTGTGTCAAGTTTTACCCAAAAATATGCCATAGTAATCAGTGCCCTTTCTCCCAGAAGCCCCCATCAGGTCCAGCCTTGTGGCCGAGGCCAACATCGTGGAGCTGTTTCGGGAAGAGGCAGAGGAAGATTTGGGCTTGCGTATCGTAGGGGGAAAGGACACACCTCTGGGAAACATCGTCATTCAGGAGATTGTGCGTGACTCTGTTGCTGCCCGCGATGCCAAGCTGGCCCCAGGAGACCACATTTTAGAGGTGAGACGCATTAAAGCTCATCATATAATCAGTGTATGTTTAGAAGACTTAGGCTCAGTCCAGCAGATCTTATCAGGCTGTTCTGCAAGCAATATCAGTTCTCTCCTTCCTCGTGTTGTCAGTGTACACACCCTAATGTCAGTGTGTTTGCATTCCAGCCCTGACCCAGGATAAAGGGCATGCTTTTATTGCGCGTTGTGAAATTCTCCCTGGTTGGCACTGAGTTGAGCAAACCAGCAGGTGGTCCAGATCCACTTCATGTTCAGAAATGACTGAAGAGCGTACATGTTCACTTCACCTTCTGCTGTTTTTCTTCCACACTGAAGATTAAGCCATAGGCTGTCATGCCATGCTGTTGAATGTGAGGATCAGCGCATATACTCAGATAATCATCTGGGCAAATATTTTCCTGTTTCTTTGGAAAGCGTTCACACGGTGAGAGTTTAGTTACACAGTGACTCATGCTGAATAACGAGCAGCATTGATAGTCTGATAATAGTCACGTTTCCAATGCAGTTTTGAGCAAAACTTGATCAATATTCTGTTAAAACAAGTTTCACAGTTGCGGTGTTTCCATTAAATGTGAAATACTTTTATAAAATCACGTGTGAATATGTTTGTTCTCGTGATAAGTCATTACAAACATGGCGGCAGTGGATGTAAACACATACTTCAGCTTTATACATACTGCTACCACGGCACTAGTGCTCATCATCAGCCATCAGAAGAGACGGCGACTTATCGAGGCTTTGGAGAGACAAGCCCCTTATACTTGGGAGCGGCTACGTATGCGGCGTTTTTGGGAAACTGTAGTCGATGGTTTTACAGAAGAGCTGTGGATTCAACATTTTAGAATGACACACTCAACTTTTAATGGACTTTGTGATGCTGTGAGATCTCTAGTGGAGCAGCTGCACATTGTCCAAGGATTCTCCTCGTTATTCCAAATATGCCGCGTCATCTTCATCCTCTTACTTTCTGTTGTTGTCTTCTTCATCGTCTTTTTCACCAATAGAAACGTCCGGTTGTTGATCACGTGACTCCCTTAATGTGAAAAAAGGGACTGTTTCCATTACACTTTTGTGATATAAACCAATTTCAATACGACTGAAAAACCACCTCATCTTAGCGCAAAAGACTTTTATCCAAATTTGAGTTTTTTCTAAATTGTCATGTTTCCATTAAACTCATTTTTATTCACAATTCTAATTTGTGATATTTCAGGGTCAATGGAAACATGACTAGTGTCTACTGGCATTGCTTGGTTATTTATACAGAATTAGTGATGTTTAGCTGTATGATCGGAGACAGAATATCAGTTTTATAAGCATTGCGTCCCTTTGGGACACCGTGTGTTTACCTTTGAACAGTGCGCTGTTAGCCTGTGTGATGTACTGGACAGATTAATCATTAAGCTGTTTTTTGATGATTTCTTAGAAAATAGGGTTAAAGTTTATTTTTCTTCTACTATGTTGTCCCCACACGTTAAAACTCTCCTAGGATCTCCGCCCCTGTTAGTCCTGGAATGCAGTTCCAGAGAAAACTGAACCAACAGGACCGGCTCAGGAATCCCAGGCAGAGTGAATGAATAGCTCTCGCCTGTCCAACAGGCTGCCCAGCGGATGAGCTGTAACCCAAGTTGAGCTCTTTGACTTTTGAGAGAGTCAGTAGAGAGGTCTGTTTGAGGCAGTGAAGATTAGATTTCTCATTTCTTGAAACAACGTCTCCCGTTTCCCCTCCTGGCTGACGAGCATTGATTTTCTAACCTTTGCACAGGAACGCTTGCTTTGCAATACATTAGCACAAATAAGAGCACACACTGCGGATGAAAATGGTATTAATGGACATCGGTAGCACTTTACGGCATTTCCCACAGTGGTAGCTGATATTGCATCACTCTCACCGGGGACAAGACTGAACTTGCCAGTATAGCAGAGGAAAAGTTAATGCTACAGCAGACTTTGGTATCCTTAACAATGCTTTAATCAGTGGAATAATCTGGAATTGCGCCCTTAAATCATGTTTTATTGCATGTGTGATGTCTCCGTGTAGGCAAATGATGTCAGCCTGGCTTCTATACCCCACGCTCATGCCATTGCGGTGCTGCGGCGGCCGTGCAGCATCCTCAGGCTCACGGTTATGCAGGAGAAAGGCTTCAAACCGAGGCCTGAACAACACACACACCCTTCTGCCCCTCCTCCAACACAACCGCCTCAGACCCTCCACAATACAGGCACAGTCATTCAAGTGACCCTAGTCAAGCGCGACCGCTCTGAACCGCTTGGCATCAAACTCATCCGCAAATCAGAAGAGCCGGGGGTCTTCATCCTGGATCTGCTGGCAGGAGGGCTGGCCGCCAAGGACGGCAAACTGCGCAACAGTGACAAAGTCCTGGCCATCAACGGCCATGACCTCAGACACGGGACGCCGGAAAGTGCTGCTCAGATCATTCAGGTACAGATCGTTATTGTTATTAAACCGTATTTATTCAGAGTGGTGATCTCACACTCTCTCTTAGTGCTGTGCGGCTGTGACAGTGAACCACTTGTTTACATGAAGATATAAAAAAACATCGATTAAAGGTTTCATTTAAGCATTAAAGTTGATGTTTGCTGTATAGGATGACCTTGTTTTACTATAAAAATGATCAGGTATTGACTTTAAAATAATTTAACATTATTGGCTCAGAAATTCCTCTCAGTACCAGGAAACCTTCCATTAGTGCTGGGCAATAAAACGATATCGATTTTTCTCACAATAATTTTTCCCTCGATGACGATGATAAGCCGGGACAATAGAATTCGATAATCATTAATGTTTGTTTCCATTTCACGTCTAAGCAGCTTGACAGTGAGTTCAGAAGTCTGATACTGCTGCTTGTTAGCTCCTCCTCACCAGCGCCGCCAAAATGCACTGTTGTGTTTAGAACAAGCTGTGATTGGCTGGGTGAGGGAGCTCGAGGTCACTGTGTGCTCATCTGTGTGAGAAGGAGAAGGAGGTGGGCTCGCTGTGTGTGCGTCAGCCCGAGTACTAGCATTAGCCTGTTGGCTTGGCTCTCTAGGCTGTTGTTATTTTGGAGTTGCTGCGGCCGACAGCAATTACTGTAAGTTTCAACAATAAAGCGACGACTGTAAACGTCTTTCTCGTCCATCCTTTCAATACGTCCAGCCGGACGCTATAATATTATGTTCTGGCAATAAATATTTTAATATTTTAAACAGTAACATGTTTAGTCTGATGTTTTTAGAAAGATGTTTAACACTATCACAGTGTTCTAAAATTTAATATCGTGATAATTATTGAGATTGATCAATATAGAAAAATTTATCGTAATAAAATTTTTGGCCATATCGCCCAGCTCTACCTTCCACTCACCAACCAAACCCCCTCCCACACACAATGAGTTCTCCATCACAAAGCAAAATAAAATTGACGGAGTTCAAATTATTTACATATGACGAGTGTAAAATTAAGTCTTTCACTCTGTTTATAAAAGTCGGAGTTTTTTATTTTCAGTTGTTTAATATAATCAATCTGACCACCAGTGTGGTAAAGGCTGTTTCTTTGGGGAGCCACCCTGAACCGTGCTGTGTTAAAGACGGGCCGGACCGGCTGTTTGAACATCTGAGAGACAAAACCTGATTACCAGAAGATTGTAAGTTTAGAACAAAACCCAAAAAAAATAGATGCTATTTGGCATCGGTCACACACGGGGTTAATAATATCTGGTGAAAATGTTGTCTTAGTCAAATGTATAGAATGTACAGTTTTAAATGGGATTATATTAAATCTAAAGCATAAACAGGAAGAATGCTCCCTCCAGATATAATTTGCCACCGCAGTTGTGATCGCAAAAGCCGCTATTAGCAGTAGCACTAAAACACCAGCCTCAACAGTATACATCAAGACCCGCTGTAATGGACAATAAGGTAACATTGTTATGATATTTTCCAGTGGGCGGGGCTAAGCTGCTGTTTGATTGGCTGGTAAACATTTATTTTGAGGGACAATGGTGTCTCGAGGGGTGTTACTTGCAACAAAACATGAAACAGAAAAGCTAAAAATGGACGCAGGATGGAATGTGCTTAAAATCAAACACCGGTACCTAAAAACATCAGGATGAGGAGTATGAACTGTTGTGCTCAGTCTGGAAATGTTATGAAATCAATTTTATAAATCTGGTTATTTCATCCGTAACTTAAAGCTCAGCTGTAATTAGAGATTGTAAGTGAAGTGAACACTGCGCCTGATTTGGTTGTGTTTGTGGATGAGCAGGCGAGTGAAGTCCGTGTGAACTTTGTGGTGATGAGACAGCTGGACTCAGAGGAGGGGGGCGAGGTGCAGAGCAGAGGGGCCAGAAGAGTTCCTGACGCTCAGTACTTCAGGCGGCGCTCCACATTCATGAAGGTAAAGAAGTGTTCAGTGCTTTGTTCAGCATCACTGTTCTTTAAAAGTCCAAACGCCTGCATCAGTGTCATTAAAGAAATATTCACAATCATGTACATATTTAACACAGACGTTCAGAAACAACGTTCAGATGCAGCAGAAGGATCAGTCTGAATACAGTGTAATATTCCCTTAAGCACCAGAGCTGCCGTGTGTGTGTGTTACTACTCTGTCCATGAAACTGCTGTTCACACCACCATCCATCACACCCTGCTTCCGTGTCACTTCCTCACTGACTCTGAGAGGTGAAAGGCAGAGGCAGCAGATGCAGGCAGGTCAGGGTGAGATTAAAGCAGATATCTAACTCTAGAGATTTCTAACTCTGAACCTGTCTCATCAAAAGATCTGGGGTGCTTCTCTCTCTGTTTGTCTGTCTCTGTTGCTCTTTGTCTCTCTTTCTCAGTGTGTGTCTCTCTTGCTCTCTCTCTCTCTATGTCTCTCTGTGTGTGTGTGTGTGTGTGTGTGTGTGTGTGTGTCTGTCTTTCTCGCTCTGTGTGTCTTTCTCGCTCTGTGTGTCTTTCTCGCTCTGTGTGTCTTTCTCGCTCTCTGTGTCTCTGGCTCTCTGTGTCTTTCTCGCTCTCTGTGTCTCTGGCTCTCTGTGTCTTTCTCGCTCTCTGTGTCTCGCGCGCTCTCTGTGTCTCGTGTGCTCTCTCTGTGTGTGTCTCGCGCTCGCTCTGTGTGTGTCTCGCGCTCGCTCTGTGTGTGTCTCGCGCTCGCTCTGTGTGTGTCTCGCGCTCGCTCTCTCTGTGTGTGTCTCGCGCTCGCTCTCTCTGTGTGTGTCTCGC
>BRDA01007301.1:0-28792 GCA_036984385.1 Crenuchus spilurus
TTATTGAGGTTGTTTATGGACTAATATCTCCTATTCTAGTGATTAATAGTGTTTATTGAGGTTATTTATGGACTAATATCTCCTATTCTAGTGATCGTGTTTATTGAGGATGTTTATAGACTAATACCTCATTTTCTAGTGATTAATGGTGTTTTTTGAGGCTGTTTATGGATTAATATCTCCTATTCTAGTGTGCATAGCATTGATTAACACATCCCCTAGAGAGAAATAACATAGATATGGCATTCATTAGGCATAGATCTTGTCCTTGTCTTTATTTGCTTGCCCTTGATTGTATTTTAGTCCTGTCTAGCCTGACACTCTTGTTCAGTGCTACTCTTCCACTACTTGACCACAGATCATTCAGAGCCATTGAGAACCACAACTGGTACAACCATACATACTTCATGAACCGAAACGTTAAGTTCGAAGTTTGAGTGCCATCATGCCATGCACTCCACTGGATAAAAAGCCAAGCAAGCCATGCCGTTGTGTGTGTCTCAGCCTCTTCTCCAGTGTTTTTCTCCTTCCTCTCAGGAACAGGGACCACTGGAGCAGAACAAATGTTCTCAGATGCATCAGGCTTTCGTGCCTCTGGAAAATGTGACACCAGACTGAATCAGGGCTTCCATTCTCTGCGTCTCCTTGAGGCTTCAGACACTCCTCCTAAAGGTTACCGCTCTATTCCTGTTTGCCATAACGGAGCTTACATCAACAGTAGATTTCACCCAGAGTGCTTAATATAGGCCAAAATCTTTTAGGCCAGTATGAATTCTTTTTGCTGTCTTTCCTCATTACTTCAAACTCTCCTCCTAAAGGTTACCACTCAGCCCCTGTTTTCCAGAATGACCCTGCACGTACAATTATAAAACCTTTGAGTCATTCTTGTGTCTACAGAATAATGAGTAGTTTGTTTGGGTAATTTGAGGTAAGGTGACAGATATTTTACTCTTATGTCTGAGGTCTGATTGGCTCACAATGGGGGAGTGTTCTGTGGTTTTTGAATTTCAGGATTTCAGTAATTTGCTTGTGTTTGTTATCGACATACAACTTTGTTTTTTGTAGACATTGACATAGACCTGCTACTGACTGAGACCCTTTGATCAGGCTACTGTTTGTATTCACACAGTAACATATCTACAATTTCCAAAAGTCCTTGAGTGTTGTATTCCGCATAACATTGATTGCGCGCAATCGAAATGGGATTGGTTGATTCACCTGTCACTTACTGATTAGTTAACATAAACGGTGTTCAGTCCAGCTCCTTAATGCCTAACCAGTATGAATTCTTTATATTTCCTATGTAATAACAATCATCCCCTACAGTAATTTACATGTGGTACCATTTTGCAAACCAGTATGAACTGTATTTATATCTCATGCAACAACATGATCATTCCTCATTGTGTTTTATATGGGAAACAGTCTTGTAAACCAGTATGAATTGTGTTTATTTATTTATTTCCTGTACAATACTGTACTCCTTCCTCCATAGTGCTTTACAGATGGTAAAATGCAGTATTACTCTATGCAATTCTATAATCTATCACCCACAGTGTTTTACATGCTATAAAAGGTATAATCCAGTATGAAATCCATTCTTGTTCACATGCACTTTTGTAATTTTCCATCCATGTAATGCCTAAATACTACTGGAAAAACTCTACAGTTTCACAGTGTTTATAATTTTTCTACAACCAAAGCTTAATGAATTAAGGACACAACAAGCCTGAAGATTTCATTCAAATAAAAATTAGCTTAAAAAAAGACCTAGAATGGCCTGAAGGTTTTGGACGGTAAAGGTTATACTTCAGTCCTTATAATGTTCAAGTGGAATGTATTTAACTATCTATGTCAAGCATAGATTTTGATCTGTGGTGTTTTAAAGAGGGTAAAATGATAGTCCATAAACAATTCCATTTCTTCTCCTGTAATTATATCATCTATTTCTATATTGTGGCCACCAACCATCAGGCTTTGCAGCACAGTACAAATGTAAACAGATGTGAAAATGGCTAAATTTAGTTACATATCTTTGGAAGAGAAAAAAAAAAACAGTACTTCAGCAAAGTCAATAAAATAAGCTGTGATCTTTGTGTCTCCCAAATTTTTGACTTCTTAAATGTAACCAAATGTGTTATTTTAAAAGTAAAGAAGCATAGTCTAATTCACAAATAATTCATCTTCAATTCACAAATCTTGATGGTTGCTACTGCACAGACTGAAAGACTGCATTAGCACTGTAAGTCAAAACGATGTCACATTGAACCCAAACGTTTCCTGCTGTTTTACCATCTATTACTAAACTCACAGCAACAAAATCTGGCCACATATGTTGTATAGTGTTATCTGAATGTATAACGTGTACTTTCAAATTTGTCACACTGTTTCCTATTTCTCATGTTTATTTATATCCCAGGCCCAGCTGGCGGTCATTGGTGAAATGTCTTCCACAAGATAAAATTCAGTAGATCGGTATGAATTCTATTTATTTCCCATGTAATAATCATGTTATTAATAAATCCCTATACTGTAGCATTTTACATGAAGTACAAGTCTGTAAACCAGTATGAATTGTTTTTATTTATTTCCTATACAATACAATACTCCTTCCCCCAAAGTGCTTTACATATGGTAAAATGCAGCATTACTCTATGCAATTCTATAATCTGTCACCCAATAATCCAGTATGAATTCCATTGCTGTTCACATGCATTTCTATAATTTTCCATCCCTAATGTTAAACAAAAAGTAAAATGGTATCATCCAATACCCTAAAATGTTGCAATCTCCCATTTATAAGCCCATTATGAAACAATTTGGCTGTGCATGTGTCTTTTGGGCTTTTCTGTGCAGTTGATCTGTGATTTCAGATGTAAAGGTGTCAGCTCTTTTCCATTTATATCCGAGGCACAGCTGGCTGTCACTGGTGAAGCGAGTGATGCTGAAACAGATGGAAGAACGGAAGCTTGAGAGTGAGTCTGAATATACTGGAGAGCCCAAGGGCACAACTCTCTGCCCCACAAATGCACTGAAGCCCCAATTTCTCTGATTCCATCCATCAGAGATAACAAGACAATGATCCAGAGCTGTAACATTTCTATGCTGGCAAAATATAAGTTACAGTTCACTAGTACAGTAGAGACCCATTACTCTGTAGACAGAGCTTACAGTCATTGTTCACTTTATTATCTGTAGTTCTGAATATGTTACATGTACCAACAACACTCTCCTGTACTGAATATTTGAATACTTTTAAATAGTCTGTAACCACCAATGACTTCGGCATCTTTACACTCTTATTTATGCCCAATACAAGCTGCTAATGACCACAACAGTTCACTGCAGCAATGAACAGAGCAATCCTACTAGCTATGATGTAGCATCACATTTCAGCTAGGTGCAGCTCACTCAACCCAGGAAGAAAATGCAGAAGTTTGGCTTTGAAGTCAAAGTTTTATTGCTCTTGGGTGCCCTATTTGATGCCATCAAATAACATCACCGTGCTATTTTCAGAAACTGCAATTACATTTTCAATTAAATGTTGACTTCATTTCACAGTAAACTGTCTATTTCACATGAAAAGGCTCATTTCACAGTTTATAACATGATTTTCATGGCAGTGAATTTGTTAGGGTCCTAATTATAACAGACGTCAATGGGCAGATAAAACAGCTTTGTCCTGCAATAGTTTACTGCAGCAATGAACAGTGATGAGCAAAGGGTGGCCCAGCTCTCAGGAGGACATTTTCTTACTTTTTTCTTAGCATTAAAGTGACCATTAAGTACCATTAAAAGTAAGTAAAACTATTAATAATGAATGTTTTTGCAGAGGACTATAAATAAACAGATGCAGTTTAAGGCAATATTAAGTCAAAATAAACATTTCATTCTAATCTTGAATGTATTACTGTGTTACATAAAATGTAGAAACTACACTTTGGCCCAATGACCCTTTAAGCATCCACGCCCTCTATTGGATAACCAGCAGGGCTTTTAAAATAATCTTGGGGTGTGAGTTCATTTTGGGGAAGTTATGTTAATTTAATTTAATCTGGATTAATGACAGTCATGGGTAGCTGCCATGGGACCGCTGCCTTTTTCATGAAATAAACAGGAAACAGTCTCAGGAGGGGGGCGTGAAAGCAGTGTGCAGCACTACGGGATAAGACTCGCTTTATTTGGGGCTCAATTTAACAGCTTTTAGGAAGTTTAGGAGCTTAGGAGGGAAGATGTATGGAGCATCTGGTGTGAATGGTCTTGTTGGGGGAGAGGATTGATCTGAATACTTTAGCATTTTTCATCCTAATTTCTGTTTCTGCATTTGTGTCATGTAGTTGATTATTTTATTATTAAGTGCTGTTAAGATTCTGACTCCTGGTGACCATATGGATCATGTTTCCCCAGAACATCCTCTCTTCAGTTTTAATCTTTAAGTTTCCTATTTTCATGATTGTGTGCATCCATCTTGTTGCTGGCCACCAGCTGTACAGTCAGTTTTGTTAATAAATTCATTGAAAAAGGTAAACTGACTGAACTAAGGCACTGTCACTGTGATCTGAGGATCGTGAGTTCGAATCCCGATCATGCTGCTTGCCATCGACAGCCGGCGCCTTGAGAGCAGAATTGGCCATTGCTTGAGCTTCGGGTGGGTAAGATTACCCACACTACCTAACACTATAAGTAATGTCGGCTGACTTGGGCGTATGCTGGGTGATCCATCAGAACTGGGGATCTACGCTTTTCTCTGAGTGCGTTAGCTGCTCAGTGACAAAGTATTGCCTGGGCAATGTATTGGGCTTGATGTCACTGGTATCGTAGGAGGCCTGTGCCCTTCTGCCTCCTCCCAAGAGAGTCAGAGACATTGCAAGTGATGTCAGACCCCCGCGTGGCCTCCTTGCATGTTTGTCTGTCATGCACTTGTCATGTCCACACTCCCATCACATCAGGTTGTGTAATTGTTTCCACCTGTCTCTCGTCTGTCTAATCATATCATGTATAAAACCCTCCCTGAAGTGTTCTGTCCTTGTTGTTCATTGTATAGGTCAGTGCTTGATGTTAGATGTAGCCTTGCACTCCTGTGTTTGTCTATAACGTGTAGTCCGTGTTTGGTTTGTTGTTAAACTTTTATGTTTGGATTTACTCCTGCTTCTCCACACCACCATCTGACAGATAGGGAAAGTTGATAAAAGGGGCGGGTCAGTTGGCCACTAAAAACATTGGGGAAAAAATCAGGGGTAAAATTATTATTATTTTATTTAATGAATTAATTAATTACACATAAAGTAACATATTAGGGCCCCAAGTGGCTCAGCAGGCTAAGACGGTGACACTATGACCGGAGGATTGTGCGTTTGAATCTCAGTCATGCTGTTTGCCATCAACAGCCGGCGCCCAAGAGAGCAAAAATTGGCCATGCTTTCTCTGGGCGGGTAGATGGCACTCTCACTCCCTTTTATTCTCACATTGCACTGTCCACTAGCTCAGATGTCTACTGATTGGTCCATTTCCTCTGAGCGCATTGCCTCCCCAGTGACGGTGTATCAGCGGTAGTTTGAAAAGAAGCAGTGGCTGTATCACATGCAGCGGAGGAGGCTTGTGCTTGTCTTCAGCCTCCTAGAGTCAGGGACAGTGCAAAGTGATGGGGAGAGTCCTAATGGATGGAATGGGCTAACTGGCTACTACTACATTGGGAAGGGGATACAATTGGCAAAAATAAAAAAGTGACATATTCCAGACCTTTTTGCTTATTGTTGATCACTTTGGCTTGCAGCTAATGATAATCAGAAATTCAGAATCTCAAATTATTCTATTTCATTTTGAATAAATGACCATTAAAACAGCATATCTCAGAGCTCTCAGAGCTTCAACTGTCACATTCCTAATATCAACACTCCTGAACATCAAGTGTCTTACCTGGACTGAGCAGAACCAGAACTAGACTGTTACTCAGTACAAAGTCCTCTTTTCAGATGAAGTCAAAACGAGCTATACAGAATGTAGTGTAATAATGCATTGAAGACATCCTATATAATAAAGCAATGAGCCGATGCTCCCGAACACTGTATGTATGTATGTTTGTATGGTCTTTTCTTAATAAAAGAACTTGTGGCCTCAGGGATTATCTCATCATGACTGCATGTTTATGATTTAGTGAGATATCACTCTGCTTTCCCACACACAGTATCTACAGCTCATACTGGAATATGCCAGGTTAGCCATTAGTGAGTGTCCTCCTGATGCTATAGCTGCTCAAATGTTTTACTCAACATATTAAAGCCATTTTCAGAGCAAAACTAGCTTCATAAAGCTGCCTGCCTTAAACTGTATATGAGCAAACATGTACACAGGCTATGTGTTCTGCTGTGGGCTGTTTCTGATCTTTTAATTCAGTATAAAGAGAATCCAGCAGATAATCCTATGTTAAAGCAGATGTTCATGCATTGCAGTCTTAGGCATGTCTAGAGTCTATGTTGTATAAGAGGTATTTAAAGAAAGACTTTCTCTGCTGTTTTGCGTCAGCATTCAATGGCCTGGATGCATTCACTGGGGTCAAGAGTAATATATACTGTATGTACATTAGAGTATGGTGAGAGTTTGTCATATTAGCACCATGTATTACATATGAGTGATGTTGACTCTGAAAGAAATGAATGTCTCTCCTTTCCTAAAACCATGGCCAATAGAAACTATTCATTTCCTCATTGATTAAAAACAGGGCTGTCAATTGATATATTTTTTAATTGTAATTAATCTCAGTAGTTCATGTAGTACATCATAATTAATTGTGAGTGAATCTGCCACCTGCCACTAGGAGTCACCAATGAGCCTGAGTGCAGAGATCACGTCTAAAACTACAGAGAAGAAGAGGTGGTTAAGCACTTTGTAAACAAACTTGTCTCATGCATTTTCTAAACATTATGAAATGTTGCAGGTCCAGTGCTCCACCCACACGGGCTACGCACTGTGTGTGGGGCCCTAGTTGTGAATGAGTACACCACTTAAATCTTAGACTTGCCTGCACACAAAGCATTTGTGCTTAGGGCACCCACATGCCTACCACTGGCACTGAAATGGAAGAAGAAACAAAGCTCTGTGGACAATATTTTTTTTAAAACACCCTGCAAGTGAAAGCAAAGAAAGCGTGATGGATTGATCTTTAATGTAAATGCACTTAATAAATCAGTTTATTTCTTCACATTCTCTTTTATTATGTATTATTATTTTTATACTTTATTTGTTATCTATATTTTTCTTATTTAAAAACATGTTTTATTTGGATGGCTGGAATGGAATAATGGCATTTCAATTCATTTTAATGTTGAGCAAATTGAGTTATGAGCTCCGTCACATAATGATTTAAACTCGTAAGTCAAGGTTCCACTACATAGTGAAAAATGTCAATAAAGATTATTTAAAAAAGGCAAACACATGAGCCTTGCACCATTATTCATGCAGCACATGATGTGGAAAGTATAAAGCAGCCTTTACTACTTTACTCTTAATGATGTCACAGGCAGTGAAGTCTCAACATGAACTACGGATGACTCGCAGGGACAAATAGAATTTGCGTTAACGCCACTATTTTTTAAATTGCTTTAAATTGAGATCACATTAATGCATTATTGTTTTAACTTCTACAGCCCTACACAAAACAAATACCCTTGTTTTTCAACCTAATCTATGTTGTCACCTCTGTGGCAAACCAATCAAATGAAATAATCTTCTAATAGAAGTCAGTTGCTTCATCATCTGCCCACTGGCTCCTGTTATATGCGTACTTCTTTGCAAGTTTTGTCTTATTTCCTAAGGAAATAATCAACTGTGGTAATTCACTGCATGCTATGCTATAGACTAATGCAGCAGATAGAGGCTAAGTTGAAAAATTCAGAAACATTTTATAGCATTTGCTGAATAATGTGGGGCTAAACCAGATAAAGTTGTGGCACATTCAAAGAAGCATATAAATGTGGTCAGTAAAGACCATTCACAGCTAACTAACATCAGTGTAGCACTGAGGGTTCCCTTAGGGATACATCGGTGTGAGATCATGTTCTTTCAACAAGCTGTAAATGATGTGTCCAGGAGGGCCTGCAAATCAGACTGAAAGAAGGTTCAGATAAACTAGGCTGTCAGCGGACGTGATTTATGCATGTGCTGCCAGTGATGAGTTCATTCACTTTAAGGGAAAAATGAATGGAGATGTATGATAAAGCAGATATATGCTTGCACACTCATGCATGTCTGTTTTCTGTACAGTATGCATGGCTGACCCAGAGTGGGGGAAAGGAATTATCTGTAAGATGCACTTTGCAGTGCCAGCTGCCAGCTGCCAGCGCCAAGATGAAGTCAGTCAGCTTTAACTCTTACTCTTATCCACTCAAATCTCCCCATGTGACCTGAGCTGCCAGTGGACAGATCCTAATGTTTACGTGCCATTACAAATGAACTGTGCTCCTTCACTCGCATGCCTGAGTGTGTGTGGTGTGGGAAATGCTGCTCCAGCATGGAGAGGGGCATAGGGCTGGGGGACATGGGTGGAGGGGTTAGCTGATGTATATTTACATTTGGATCTACGGAATTTAGCAAATGCTCTTATCCAGAGCTTTCAATTAACTTTATGCTATGCTTGTAGGTTAGGAGTAGAGCTGAAGAACTTGTGGTGTGGTGACATTAGTATAATGTCACATTAGTGTTGCCTAATGACTCTGTGTTGTGTTATTTGTATAATGTAGCATTAGAAGTCTCCCCTGCATGTTTTTCTGCCATGTGCCTTTGCTTATGTCCGTGCCATGTCTATGCCCATTACATCATGTCAAGTTCATTGGTCTGTCTCTTGTCTCTTTACGTCATCGTTCAGCCCTGCTGTGTTATTTGCTTCTGATTACGTTTGCCTTAAAGCCTCCCAGAGTGTGTCACAGTTTGTCATTGAACGTCCTCATAGTGTTGAATGTACTCACGTTGTTTTTGTCTCCACAGCCATAGTCATTGCATTTCCATCTGTTTCACTGTAATAAAGTCACGTTTCCTGGATCATGTTGTCATCCCCTCTTTTCCTGCAGTACAACCCAACATAGTGCAAAAAAAGTGCATAATTAAATATATGTTTAATGTTATTGTATATAGCTCCAGGGATTTAACATTTGCATGGTGATCCTATCATTCTTTCACTCTAAAATAGTACAAAACAAAATAATACACTAATAATAAAATATTGAAAATAATGTTTGCATCTTTAAGTTTATGACTTTTGGAGATCGGTTCATAATTTATTCACTGACCTTCACAGTGCAATCAATGATCTGGTGATATGTCACCATAATGTGCAAATGTACTGTGCAAATAATGCCAGAACATAATAAATACAGTTATTACATGTCAACAAAAGGAAACAAGGAGAAACATATGCTAAGGCTGTTATGATGGGATTTTGGATGAATCAAAGGCTGTTTAAGCTTTTGTGAGCACTTTCTCTCTCTCTCACACACACACACACACACATGCACGCACACACACACACACACACACACACACACACACACACACACACACACACACACACACACAAACACACACACATCTGATAAGTCTAAAATAAAAAATGTGAAATGTGAGCACATTCCAGCAGGCTGGGTAAAGCCCTGAGCAGAACAGCTGAAAGCACAGAAAGGAAAAATGAGTCTGTGAGATTGGGAATCTGATCCAAGATCAGCCACTCCTCATTCTTCTGCCCCGTCCTTTCTCATACACACAGAGGGTCCCACACTGTGAAGAATCATCTACTTTACCCGGTTTTCCCTTACTCCAGTTATATTTAGCTGTTCAACATTAGCTTTTTTAGTTTTGCACTGGAGGTATAAGGCTAATGTAGATATGGAAGCTGACAGTAGGTTTGTCACTTCCAGTGTGTTAAAATAGGCAAAGAGAAAAAAAGTAAAATCTCTGTAACTAGCATGTACTCAACAACCAGACTGTTACAGCTCTTGTTGTGTGTAACAGTGTGACACCTTTTAGTCAGCTGGACAGCTGTTACCTGTTACAAGTCATTAATTAAGCATTATTTAAAGCTGAACCTGTTTTTTATTATTTCAAAATTAAAATACTTATAAATAAAAATATATAGTAATTATTTATTTAGACTTTTAACTTCCAAATTTAACAATCATTCAGTTCAATTTCAGGGTATTATCAGCATTAGTTTCTTTACAGTAGCAACATATTTTGGTCATTATTTACAATATGGTGGAAAACTGTAATATCTATAAGAACATCATAACAACATGAAACATTACCTAAACAAGGTCATACTAGATCCACCTTCTGCAGCTCAGACTGAATAAACTATGACAGGTTGTAGAGTTTGTCCTGTATTCATTACCAGGGTCAGGACTGACCACTGATGTCCTGTCTCCCAGTCAAATCTGGACTTTCCAGCAGACTGCTTTTGGTTATGTTCTTCTCATCACTTTAATGATGAGCGGAAGTATGTTTGAAATTATTTGTACAGAAATATGGGACAAAAGTATTGATTCAATAAAGGACGCAGCATTTTAAGGGTCGGGTGGCAACCTTAGCTAACAGAAATATATATCCTCCCCCATACACCAATTATATTTAGCCAATTCAAAGTTAATATTGACCATCCCCTAGTTTGGACCAGTTATTGCATTATTCCTCGCACTCCTGTTACTTTGAGGATTTTGCCTTGCTAGGACTTTTAAAATGTCTTCTTGCACAATGTTATGATTGTAGTTGTACAAAGCCACATATAACACATTTTGGCAACACATATTGGTAAAAGTTATCTTCATGTTTCTCAGAAGTAAAATGTTTGTTGTCATACTCTGAGGTAGATAGACTAAAGGTTTTGTGACAGAAGTCACTTAATGTCATTATAATTCATTGTAGACTATTATGAGTGCAGCTGAATGTGGTGAAAAGAGCTTTGGAAATTGGCCATCATACACACGCCAAACTGATATTGTGGGGAACCCCCGTTATTTGAACCATATTCAAAAGGTAAACATAAATGTTATTATTAAAAAAATACTTTTAGTATGAAAGTCAAACAAATTATGGATGTTAAGATACATGCATACTTGTCCTGAAAAACCATATATTGGGAAATGAAAGTGCTTTTGTTTATTATTTTCCTTACAACATTATTCTCAAAATGCCATACAGTATATCTTTTTTTCTAAAATGTACAACTTTACTCTTGAAATCAACTGTTTTCATTTTTAAAGAGTGGTCCAAAAATGCAATAGTAAGTTACCAAATAAAAGATCCTTGCACAAAAGTATCATCAGGGTAGGACAATGGTTTATTGCCCACTACATTGATGGTATGGTACTGCAGTGGTAATACTACAAGAATGCAACTAGTTTACTAAAGTAGTACTACTAAAAGTATTAGCTATGGTGTAACTATTTGTATTATTGTAGTATTATGATAGTAGTACTGTGTTACTACCATCATGGTGTTAAAACATGGTAATGTTGATGGTAATGGTAGGGTGACCAGACGTCCTCTTTTACCCGGACATGTCCTCTTTTTGAGACTTAAAAAACATGTCCGGGCGTTTCTTTCACAAACTAGTCTCACCTTCCCCCTACTCCATTCAGTTCGTTTGAGTGAGATGTTACGCTATAGTAAATGTACTTGGGTGAGCATTAGGTTTCCCTTTAGGCCGCCCACAAGATCATCGATTGGCTCTGCCATTTCTTGCTAACATGTGTTTGGCCATCGCTGCTTTCACTCCCTTAAACAGTATCCATTTTCACTTGTAAGATGTCTACATGTTGAGCGTTTGTTCTGTTTGTCATGTCAGCTAGGTGTATTTTAATATCAGAGGTATAATAATAAAATTTACAATAATTAACATTTGAGTCTGTGTCTGTGTGTCTACCAGTCTGTGATAAGCCATCTATTTACATGCCTCTAAGTTTAACTATTATCAAAATAATTCAGAATTTCTGCTTATTTTCACTCAAATTGAGGTATAATTCGGTGTAAATGAGGTTTATTGACCATACATTCCAAACATATGTGTAACATTGCTGATAATGAGCTGAAGTGAAGTTGACTGAAAAGGATTGGATGATAATTTTATGCTACATGCTTTTAACAGTTTATTATTTTTAATAATATGTAATAATGTATTCATATTTTATTTATTGGGCAGCCATGGCCTAGTGGGTAAGGATCTGGTCTGGTGACCTGAAGGTCGACGGTTCAATCCCCAGGCAGGTCACGAGTGAAGTGCCCTTGAGCAAGGCACCTAACCCCCAGTTGTAAGTCGCTTTGGATAAAAGCGTCTGCTAAATACCTCAAATGTAATTATTAATATTAATTGTATTATTTTATTATTCATAATAAATGTAATAGTTATTAGTTTATTATTAATAGTAACTAGTAATTATTAATAAAATATAAATAATAATTTGTAAATATTTATTATTATTATTGTCACGTTCTGTCCTTGTCTTTGTTTCTGTGTCACTGGCCCTTTAAGTTTTGTCAGTATTGTCTAGCCCCGCCCCTGATTGTGCCCACCCAATGTTGATTTCCCTTTGTGTATATATTCCCTCTGTGTTCATGTATGAGTCGCTAGTCTAACTGTTGTCTAACTGTTGTCTTGATTTTAGTCCTGCATTTGTGTCCTTCCCAGAGCACCCTGACAATAATAATAATAATAATTTATTATTATTATTATTATTATTATTATTATTATTATTATTATTATTAATAAGAGAATTTATGTTCATGCACCAAAAAAAAAAAATCCTGTTGAGATGACAAAACCTTTTTCGTCATCTCAGATCTGGTCACCCTAGGTACTGATATAATGCAGCCATGCTAGTACATAGAAGCTAATAGGCAGATACAATTACCACATAAAAATGCCAGAATTTTCTCCTTTTTGTCATATCATATTGATTTAGTAAAGGAACAGCATGTCATATTGATTTAAGCATACAGTTGGCACAATCCTAAGTGAACTCCCATAAGCATGGGAGTTAGCTATGTTAGCCTTACAGCTCTGGTGCAAAAGCTAAAGAAGCTAACAAAGGGGAAATTACTAACCAACTATTACTTTAGCGAACTGTTGTTACAGTAATCTTTTAAATCTTTATTTCTTCATTTCCATTGTGTTATGAGAAGCTAATATCCTGCACATATGCCATAGCCTGTGAGTGTGTAATGAGGCAGGAGGATTGTGTCCTAGTTCTGCTGTGAGAGAAGGACAGCTGCTCAGGCCAGTGAGAGAGAACAGAGGGGGCAGAAGAGAGGGTGGGGGTGGCGGAAGGGGCAGAAAGTAGCTGGTCAGTCAGGAAGCTCACATCCACAGCCCTCTCTCTCCAGGGAATGCATGAAGAGAGAGGTTTCTGTAAGGAAGAACAGCTGCAGCTCCCGAGCTCTTATCCCCTCAGTTCCCATCCAACCAAGCACCTGCATACTATCAATGCCCACTCTGCTAAGCCGCTGAATGGATAGAGTTCAAAATGGGATTTTTCTACAACTTCATGGTTATTATTAACATTTAAAACAAGGTATATTTCCATGTTTACATTTTTTTTTAAAGTTTAATTGAATCAGTTTATGCAGTTATACATTCATATTAACTTGAAAATAAAGCTTTTCAGAACATTAGCTCTTTCAAAAACAAAAAAATTAAAATCACCAAAACTCTTTTTTTTAAATTATAAAAAAAAGAATTTAAAAAAAAGTGTATGATGGAGTGTCACTACTCATCTTCAGTGTTTGGGCCTGCTCCACTTCAGGGGTTTTGGAGGCAGGGCTGGAGAGCAGTGGAGATGGAGGGGGACATGCCTGGAAGTTGTATTAGTTCAAATTTTCAGCTTGACTACAGCGTTGATTTGGCATTATGTGAACTGTGAACACTCTTCTATAGCCAATTACAGCTCATGAAAAATTGAGATACATTTTAGAAATGATGGTCCCATTTTATGGTAGTATTGTAGTCTTAATATTAATAAGATAATTAAAACGGAGATTGAAACAACACATTGAAGCAGTGATGGCTGAGGAGCAAGCATGATTTAGAAGTGGAAGAGGTACAATAGATCAACTGTTTACAATACGGCAATTAGCAGAAAAATACTGTGAACACAATCGCACACTGTACAATAACTTCTGAGAAACGCTACACAATCTCAGATTTGCAGATGATATCGACTTGATAGCAGACACATCGGAGCAACTGCAGGAGCTTACAGATAGGGTCACTAGTACGAGCCAAAAATACGGCCTATAAATAAATCAATCAAAAACGAAGACAATGGCAATTAATAAGACCAATCATCAACAACCACTTGAAATCAAATTAGAGAATGGAAACTTAGAAGAAGTAAAATAATTATCTACTTGAGTGGAGTAATAACACAAGATGGATGCTGCTCAGCAGATGTTAAACAAAGAATTAGCTTGGCCACTGCCGTATTCGGGAAACTGTACTCAGTGTGGAAAGCAAATAAGATTAATACAGCAATGAAAGTGAAACTGTATGAAACACTAGTTATACCAGTTTTGATGTATGGTTGTGAAACATGGTGCCTACAGAAAGAAGAAGAATGGGAGATAGACGTAGTAGAAATGAGCTGGCTGCGGAAAATCCTGAAAGTCACAAGGTTGTACAGAATGAGGAATGAAGACATCAGAAATAAATTGAATCAAGATCACACAATCAACGGCAGAATCAGGAAGAGATGCCTGCTGTGGTTTGGCCATGTCACACGAATGGATGGAAAAAGACTACCTAAGAAAGCGGTGCACAGCTACGTGGTTGGACAAAGACAAAGGGCGACAGCGGAAGAGATGAAGAGACAACATCATTGAGGATCTGGAAATATGTGACTACAACTGACGACAAGCAACAGACCTCACAATAAAGAAATGAGAGTGGAGACATTTTGTTACCTCATCGCTGACGGACGAGAAGAAAGCCATTAAAACAACTAACAAACTTTGAAGTTTTATCCCAATAGGCATTATATGTCACAGAGGTCACATTTGTCTGTTTTGATCAAAGTTAACAAATGTAAATATTATGATAGATTACACTTACTGGGATAAATGTTTATGTAAGTTTATGCCAGTTGTCATAATGATCTTATTAACATGTCATCTAGCTTTATGATCAGGCACCTACAGTAAAATCAGCACATACACTATATCTAATTTGGATGTTATGTGGCCCCTGACTAATAAGGGCCTTTGACACTTGGCTAGTGCTAAAACCCCCTTGATGCTGATTATTATCACTTCTGTTTATTTGTCTCATTACACACAGTACTGTCTTCTCTCTGTGGATACACTGTTTGGACTCTAACAAAAGTTTTCTTGGAAGTATCCATATTGAATTTCCGAATGTTTTCCTGGAACTCAAGTATGAAGACCTTCCCAACTCTGGCTACTGAGGTAAATGGGTTGCACATGGCGTGACTTTAAGCACTGTAGTTATGAGGGCCATGGGATCCGGGCGCATCTTCTAAGCACTTATCCAAGCTTTTTTTCCAGCCTCAGGAGATGTACTCTTCCTGCTGAGTGATGATCTCAAATGCAGTGTTGGACTGCAGTATGTGGTAGGATGTGACTGGACACATCTGTGCAAAAAAAACAACAACAAAAAAACAAACAAACAAAAAACAAAACAAAACAATAATTTCCTGAAAAGCTAGCAGCTTCACTGTGAATGATATTTGCTTAAATTAATCAAATTAGCAGTGTCCTCATTACCAAAGTGAATACTTCATTGGTTTGCTGTTTTAGTTCTGTAATTCAGGATAATGTTGCTAACAAATAACAGAAGCTTCTTCAACTGTGCATCTCTAATAGACATGCTTATGTGGTTCTGATACTGTACTGCATACTATTATCTATAAACAGTGATTAAAATGTATCACAGAGTCAAAGATAATAGTAACAGTCATGTATCTTTTGTAAGCTTCACACATCAAACATGTCCTTGTCTTCTAAATGTATATATTTCTAATCAAACTATAACTAAATGATAATTTATAATGTCATATTTTACACTCATTAGGTCACTAACTCTGGCAAGTAGTTTAAGTGCAATTTTAGGTCTTGAATACCAGATTTCTAAATTTAAAACCAGAACATTTCCAGTACAGCAGTCAATATATCATTAAAATATCCAATTTCTGAATTTCATGTATTCTGACATTGGTACCTATTGTACTGTAATAAACTATAGTGAAGGCTGACTGACAAAATTGGGTACTAAATAAATAAACTATCAGAAATATATACCTAGTCTGTCACAGAGAGTGATGTTACCAGGGGTTACATCCACTTTTCAAAAGACATTTGTAGCATTTGATTAATTTTTTACACAGCATTGTTTTAAAAAACTAGATGAGCATGCAGTAGAATTGTTTAGTAGATAGTAGCAGCCCCCTCTGTTGGCCAAAACAAACACAATGTAAGATATTTTTCTGTCTGCTCTGCAGCAAGGACTTTGTAATTCAGTTAATAACAGGCATTTTTGGGGTAACTTCAGCCAGGGACATGACATCAAAGACACAGACTGTCCCCAGAAAACAAGACAACTCATCAACCTAATTAATAAAGTTTTATTGAAATTATGGCATTTGATAGCTTTCACAAAGCAGTCCTTGAATCATTAACAGTAGACTGGTGCAGGTTAAATCACACAATGGAAACAGGTTTGAGAAAACTGAATTTCCTTTTATAGAGTCAGTGATTGAAAGTTACAGATATCTGCTATTCCAAAGGCAGTGTTAATACATTTACAAACTAGACATCTGAAACATAAAAAGCACCATTTATACATTTCTATTCTCAGTTCTGTACAAAAACCGCCCTCTCAGAGAGGCTTTGAAATAACTTGAATTAACTTTGTCCAGCAAAATTACTTTTCCAGCTTACAAATGTTACTTGGGTACAAAATTAATTATTCATATATATATATATATATATAAGACTTTTGACATGTTCTTTGTACCATCAGTACTCAATATGGCTTTTGTGTGTCAGCATTTTAATCAAACTGTTCAAGACAGACACCAAGTTGAATGCTTTATCATACTGACTGAAAGGATTCTTTCTACTGTTTTAATGAAATACAGTTTTGCATATTTTGTATTGTCTGAACAGACATGTTCATAGACTTTTTTAGCTAACTGTGCTGGTGCATGTTAATGGGATCCTCTGACAAGTAGAACTAAAATATTTCAGTAACACTTCACTGTAGGTTGCCGTTCATAAGGCTACAAAACATATTCATAAACATAAACCTACATGTATAAAGGCAAATTCCAGCAGGCATCATTCCAACAGGCTAAACGGGCAAATGTATCATAATACAGGGGATACATTACAATATATTGCAATGCATTGTGATACTGTAAAGGGAAATATATTGCAAATGTTAAAATGTTAATCTTTAAAAATAAATCTGTGCACTCTTAGATTACTTTTTTAAGTTGGAGTGGAAAAGTCTAATGGATGAAGATTGTTTATAACACTGTTTATAACCATCTAGTGGCCAGGGTTTACACACAACAAAAATGTACCAATATGCTATTAAATGACTGAACTGCATGTAAACTACTCATTAAAACTGTTTGAAAATCGATACAGCATCGCAAAACACAATATGTATCAATGTATCAATATTTTCTAACACCTCTGTTCTTAACCTTCTGGAGTTGGTGCTCCCGCTGGTGGTATATTAACTCTGCAAGATTTTATCCTAGAAACAAAACAAAAACATATCCCAGAAACCTTAAAGGGTCTACTTTTCAAATATATATATATATATATATATATATATATATATTTCAATATATCAAATATCAAATATATATATAGCTTGAATTAAATGTATATTTTAGATATTTGTGAGAAGAGTTTAAATAAGCAGAGACATGTTTTTCAGAGCGAGTCAGACAGCTGTGCATTTTTCCCTGCCAAATGATGCGATCTGTCATTCATATGAAAATGACATGGTAATTACAGACATTCCATTGGTGGATTACCAGCTGTGGAATTTGTGGAATGTGAACCTGAACAAGGAGCTCTCACCTGAGGTGAATCTGAATAAAAAATTTATTTCCTGAGTGTTCACATCTATCTCATGAATATTCAATCTAGGAACCACTGCACAGTAAATTTGCCAGTGTTAAATCAACACTATTAGAGTTAAATTAACACTGAGGGTGTCAAAATCTAACACTGTCAGTGTTAATTTAACTCTAATAGTGTTGATTTAACACTGGCAAATTTACTGTGTGAATGAGTGAAACACGTCAGCTCACATTTATTAAGCTTTAGAAATAAAACCACATACAATTTCAACAAACTGTAATGAGCAGTGTGCCAAACACCTGTTTATTCAGTTCTGAGCACAAAAGTTTTGACTAAAAATGTTTAGCAAATGTTTTTCACAATATATCAGCACATCTGAAAACAGGTTTTTGGAAAGTCTGAGTTTAGAGCAGATTTAATCAAAATATAGATTTATGACACTCTTACTGTTTTGACACTGTTCTTGTTGAGTTTGTGCTGAACTAAAGCCTGTTTAACACTTTGGAAAATAATAATTTTAGAAGGGTGGAATTTGTAAGAAAAAAAAAAAAAAAAGGCATATTAGACTACATCAGAGTGTCTAAAATACCCTCATACTCCACGGGCTTAACTACAGTAAAGTGTTAACAGACTATCATTTAAAATCATGTAGTCCAATATATTCCATCTTCAGAAAACAGATGACCAACTTTTTCATGTGAGGCCTTTTATAGATCACAATTTGACTGATAAGCTAAAGTTCCACTCAGTCTGTTGAATGAGAAATAAAAAAACGGTTTATTTTCCTCTGTAACAGGATTTAAAAGATATGAAGTGTTTCTTCAGGTGCTCACAAAATGGTTCTTAATCTAATTGTAGATACAAATTAAGGTGACCAGGCCAGCTGTGGCCACATGCTGTTACAGCTGTTGAAAAATGTTTCTGGGATATCATAATTTTGGTTTTTGCTTTGGGTGTATTTGCTATTGTGCATCACTTCACCTTCAGGAATGTCTTCCCTTATATGTAAGCACCTCATGTCATCAGTGGAGTATTCATTAAGAAGCAGTTTGATGCTTCCTCTGTCACTGATGGGGCTTTATGTAAGCATGGGGAAGCAGATGGCCTTAAGCCGTTTCCTTCTCTCTGTGCCATGCATAATGTAACCCTGAAAGCAGACCCAAACTTAAATGTGTTCCAAGTGGTTTCAGAGGATCAGTCAACAGCAAGCTCTTTACCTGGTTAAAGACATCCAGCGCTATGAAAATACAATTGAAGGTTTGTGTGGAACAGGAAACAGTGAAATCACATATATATATATATAAAAACAAAACAACACAGTATACATGCAGAATTACTTGGAACAGAGTATGAAAATAAATGCTCACCAATGTTTTAAGAGTGGATGAAACAACAGTTACCCAAACGATTATGAAAATGTACCAGTCAAAGAGTCTTTTATGTTCATTTTGTCACTGAGTTAAGTGCAGCCTTTGGGGATTCATCATGAGAGGAAGACCTACTTTCGCACCCTGAGGGCCTCTAATGGATTGTCAGCAATAAAGTCTTCATCAAAATCCATTTTAATCTCAGTCAGTTTTACTCAAATCCCCAATTTCCAGCCCTTTACCAACCATCTAGAAAAGCTCTGCTAAACCCAAACAGCTGTATTGTAGTCAAACAAGGGATGGACCTTTTGTATGGGCTCTGTAGACCTTCTGTCTATGTAAAGTCCTAAAAACTGGCTTCTTTCCTCTGATGGCTGGGGGCATGGTCTACCCTTTGCCTGCTGTCCCCCTGCCCAAAATGGCAAATAGAAGCTGCCCTTGGACTTGGCAGCTTTCTTTGGCCTCTTCAAAAGCTCTGCTTCTGGGTCGTGTCCTGGTGGCATCCAGCCAGGTTTCTCCTTCAACAGCTTCTCCCGGTCAGGCCGTACACTGCGCAGAAACTTCTTAAAGAAGTTACTCGTCAATGAAAACCTCTTGCAGAGCTCCTGCGATCGGCTAAGGGGAAGTGGCTGGGCTGGAGAATCTGGTCTATTGATTCCTTTCTCCCCTTCAAAACAGTCTTTCTCCAATTCAGGAAGGTCCAGCCAATTGCCTACAAGGTCAGCAAGTACATTATCACCCAGAACCAAAGGTTGCCTGTTGCGGCTACGGCTCATAAGAGAGGAGGTCCAATCACTGGAATCATCCAAGCTGTCTTCAGTGTAGTCACTGTCCAAGGAAGGTCCTTCTCTGGACAGGCTGTAGAGAATCCCTGATAGATCCACTGAGGACAGTTGTCCAGGTTGGGCTTGTTCATTATGGTATTCCATAGGTGGTTGGCACACCTTGGGACCACAGTACTCCACTTGTGGGGCAGTGTATCCTGAGATTCTCCTGGGTAAAGCTGTGCTTTCACTTTCCAAACTGGAGGTAGATGGTGAAGTTCCAATGCTACCGTTGTGTGAAAGCTGAGATTGTCCTTGATCTTCTTGGCTGGTGGTCCGAAACAGGTAACGTTTTCGTTCTTCAGGAGCAGGGACAAGATTAGAGCACTTGGTCACCACTGGTTGAGAAACAGAACTAGATTTTCCGGAGATTTCCAGCTGCTCGAGTGCAGTCTGGACTTGAAGAAGTTTGAGTTCTTGCAAAGCTCCCATCATGGAGTTCATCTGAGCATGAAGCCCATCTCCAGCCTCCTTCATAGAGAGCTGCAGAAGGTAAAGGGGCAAGGGGAAAGAGAACAAAAGGAATGACATGATTAGTTAACATAACAAAAGCCCAAATGGAACATCTGCTTTGTAAACACTTGACTTTTCACCATGCTTGAGGCAACATAATGTGTCAAAACCCAATGCTAACAGGAACCTGTTAACAGTTTTTAGTCATTCAAGTAAAAGACACTGAGGAAAGATAAACTCTTATGACTCTTAGGTCTGTTCATCATTCATGAAAAGTTGTGCATTCTTGTTTCTTTGTCAAAAGACAAAACTCTCACTCTCTACCTTCGTGCTCAGGGGTAAGTCTGTATTATTTCCCTAACGTGTCTTCTCTGTTTCTGTCACAAGACCCACATTGAGCGACAGAACTTCCATATGGCTTCCGTCTGAGGGAGGAATGCTGTCTCCACAGTTGTGAGGGTAGATTTATCCGTACTCAGCATGCTGAAAGTTAAAGTCATGTGACTACTTTTCCCCTGCGTGGTAACAGCCCCTGGATCAACCAACTAAAGTCATGTCTGGACATGATCTGTGAGAGGCAATCAAAGTGAAAGCTTTGGAAGAAAGGATGCTTAATATGCCAATTAATGCACTGATAAAACATTTTAATGTTAAAGCCATTATTGAACCTTACTCTCAAAAAGACAGGAACTACATTTCAAAATGAACATGTTTAGACAATGACTGCAGGCTATAAAAAATCTACAAACATCTAGCCTTGCTCAGGAATATCTGATTATGTATTTAATTACAAATTGTCTGTATTGTCCATAGATTTTGTTCCTTGCCAGTCTCAGCAAGTATCAGTAAAAAACAAAGGAATATCAGCTTACCTCGCATCAACTTTCACAGAGGGGATTCCCTGCCTTCTGGAAGCCCTGTCAGTCTCTAGTGAGCTCACCTTTCAAAGGCCAAGACTGCTAGCTTTATATGTAGCTGCCTGCCAATTGGAGCCTGTGTTCTGCCCTGACACCCAATTGGACACGTCTAGACTTTAATCCCAAACAGAGGGGCCAGTTCACTCAAGCATAATCGATTGACAAAAATGGGTGAGAGTTTCAGCATAAGGGAGGGGTGGGATGCCATATGTTGAGACAGCTATGATTCACTCTCTCTGGGTGTAATTATTGGAAAAAAGTAGATTTTCAGTCATGAACAATGAATTAATTAGGACCTATTATAAGTTTATAGTTTACCTATTGACCAGACATGAGATGTATTTGTGTTTCTTAATGACAAAAATAAAGTACATACCAATACCAAAATATAAGTGTGGGTAATGTACAACTGGGTCATAGTAATTGTCCAGCAAAAACACCCAGTTTGCCTCCCTGATATTTACAATGGGACATATCCTTGAGCAAAAGCACTTGAATATGAGGAAAACAACTGAAAGCGCAGCTGTTTTTTAGGTTCCTATGTTTTCAAGTGCTGAAGTTTTTATGGGTTGGCATAAAAGGGACTTTACTCTCATGTTAGCTTTCCACAAAGCTAAGGTACAGCAATTATATCCACCAGCTTGTCTGTATCCCATGTGCCTCTGCATGCCACACATATGGCAGACTTCATTAGAGATAATTAGACATCTTTAAGAGCCGGGTAACTGTACATAATTACTGTTTGCTTGGCTAATCCCATGGGCATTATCGCATGAACTCTGATGCTCCGCCATTACAGATGCCTATTGCAAGGCTTTCAAAAAGATTGCTCCTGAATGATTCAATACATCTTTTGCATGATACAAACTTGGTGAACAGCACTGTGATGCTAGCCTGCTCTTGTACCGATGCAGCAGAGCGTTTTCACCCACAACCCACATGATCAAGCAGACTTAAAGTGGAAATCAACCAGCATTGCAGAACTTATCTTTTTGGAAGACTGAATAGGTGGTGAAAGTGGTTCCTGGTATGTGGACCGCATTAACCCCTTAAACTGTAGGCAATGCATTCAGTTTATAATTAATCCTAAGGCTTACCAGTTATTACCAAACGGATGGTTGTTGTTTTTAAATCTGATAGGCCAACTGAAATCTGTATTAAATCTGTATTAATCTGCTTTAAGTTTTTAAAACACATTGTTATTGAAATAATCTTTGATTATTCAGTTTGTTGCTCAGCAGCTGTAGCGTACTGTTATTTATCTACATTGTTTGAGATTGTTTATTGTGATTGTTGTGAATAAAGTTTTTTTAATGTTGTGATTTTTATCATATTGTATTCCTTAAATCCCAGTGACTTACATTTTTTACATTTTTACATTTTTTAAAATGTTTACATTTATTTAGATTAATCCCAGTTAACATTCAGATGTGGTCCAAATACTGCAAGGAAAGATGGCCCAGAAAGGAGGCAGATAATAATAACAACAATAATAATAATAATAATAATAATAATAATAATAATAATAATAATAATAACATTAATAATAATAATAATAATAATAATAATAATAATAATAATAATAATAATAACAATAATTTTATACTTCTGTAACAGAGGGCTACCTTTAAACTACCAGAACAGCTTGTTTTAAATACCACTCAACTGCTAGTTTTGACCATAGATCTAGTTAAAATTTCTTATAACTACATCTGGCCCTTCTGGGCTGTCATTCCTCACAGTACGTGGGTCAGAACTGCACACCGGATGTGTCCCAGGTTTGAGCCATGTCAGTGGTGTAAGCTGGGATACTTTAAGTTATTACTGGGAATCACTGAAACTCAAATATGAACCTTTAAGAAAAGTCCATGAACACTTTATTATGCCATGATAGAAATAATTAAACTCAGCCACAGAGCCATTAGGAGGAGAAGTGCATTGGCCCGAATGGCTCACATTTTTCTGATTAAATCCTGCATCTGCTCCTACTATCAGTCCTATTATGTCTGTTGGCATTACCCCTGTGCCAGGCCGGATGTTTACTCTGGTGCTGTGCTCGTGTCCCCTGGTAATGTGCAGAGGAACGAGGCTCAGGCTGTTAATAGTCTCCTCCCTTGATTAAACTCAAGCCTTTCATGAGCTCCATTAATGAACATGTAAATGTCAGTGACTGAGTAGAGACAGGCTTCAAAGGTCTGAATTTTATCACTGAGGTCTTTGTTTAATTAAAAAAATGAAGGTCAGTAATAATTAATGAAAGTGAATTCATGCTATTTGGCATTTACTTCCATTCACTGTCACATGTCAGCACGTTTGACTGATTTAATGCTAAACTCACTAGATGCTGATTTTACTGTCTTATCATGGCTATGACTGTTAATAACAGTGCTATTTAGATGGAGGTTCTGGCATCTTTTCTTATTTTACAGGAATTCCACTGTAATTTTTTTCCCATCCAGATCAGCCATGGCAGTGTTTTTCTACCTCCTTCTCTGAGAACAGTACACACTGATTTAGCTACTGTTTTAAATAACACAGAGATTGTCTGATCATTTCAGTAAAATCTGGAATCAAATCTCTGTGATTTCCTGGCAGAAGGTGTCTTGCTTTGAAAAATAAAGAATTTTGGTCCCTTTCACTAGAATATTTAGTCTCACAGGATGCAGATCCTCCAGAAACCACCAATCACAAACCAATAAATACAAAGAAATGCTTTTGAAGAGTCACTAATAATCCCATTTGTCTGGATCAAAGATCTTGCACTCCATACTTTATCTGAGAGAGCATTATTTTGGGGGAAATAAACTAAATGAGAAAATTAATGAGAAAAGCAAGATCCCACACATCATGTATTAAAGGGGCAATTATATACAAGATTATAAAATTACAGTCAACTAGAAGCTCAATATGTCTCGTCATTTTATTGTCATCTGGATGCAGGAGTTTCATCACCGAGTAGACAAATGAAGAAAACTTATATGTTTAGCATGTCTGCTATTTACATAATCAAATGAGTGTGTTAACATGATACTCAATAATCTCGTAGCTGCAGAAAATCATATTTAAACTTAAAATTTTAATCAAATTTAACCTTCATTCTGTGGATTTTTCTAACATCTGGATCTTTTTATGGCTTCAAATAGTTCTCAAAGCCGCCCTTTCAGTATCTCACTACAGTTTCTATCCATCTAAAAGAGAAAGAATGTTCAAGTTCATCTTTTCCTCAGGTATGTAGTTTCACAGTAAATCTGCCAGTGTTAAATCAACGCTATTAGAGTTAAATTAACACTGAGCGTGTCAAAACGTAACACTCTCAGTGTTAATTAAACTCTAGTAGTGTTGATTTAACACTGGCAGATTTACTGTGTGGTTTAAGCTCCAGAACTGTTCTCTTGGTGCTGTTCTAAGCTCTGCATATAGACTGAGCAAAGCAAAAGAAATCAGAATAAGAGTATGCATGCACTGACAAACCCTGTTACTGGGCTCAAATCTGGCTCACTTTATCACATTTATTTATTCTATTTCTAGGCCATAATACAGTCTAAAAAATGTGAGGCTGCTACTTTGACGACCACTGGAATAATCAGATTCCTGCAGAAATATGATTATAATGGGTTTGTAATGCATGCATACACTCATAAAGTAAGTCAAACACATTGACTAGACTGTGAGACCTTAATTAAGATCTGAATGAGGTTTGAGCCAATTGAGAGAACGTTTGGTGATATTTTACACACCTGGGATAATTAGGTGACTACTGAGTTCCAGTGCTTGTTAGCAACATTAGCTTTGACTGATTGACCATGTCTGAGGTGAGTATAAGTGTGTATATTGTACTGATCTAGTCCTTTAAGAGTTCTGAGTGACTGGTGCTCTGCAACTCATACGATGTTTCATAATGAATGTTTGCTTGTGGCAGGTTTTAAATCAGGCCAGTAAAATCAGGCACATGTAAGACACAAGGCAGGCTTTTAAACACACATGGCAGGAGTGAAGAGCATCTTTCAGAACATTTCATGAAGCAGCCACACACAAGCACATCTGAAGGCTGCAGTCACGTAGACTAATAAGGGCATTTACAGTGTGGTAAACAGACCTATTTCATGCCTTGAGAGTTAATGGGGCCTTTCAGGCTGTACATGTTGGATGCAGGAAATGAAGCAGCCGAGGGTTATCAAAGCCAGAGCTCTGAGAGTCAGTGCACTTATTTCAATGCCCTGCTCATTAAATATGAATGTTGTGTTGTGTGGGTCATGAGTAGAAATGGAATCTGAGCATAGAGGATATAGAGTGTATCTCTCTACAACTCTCTCTCTCTTTTCTCTTTCTGTGTGTGTGTGTGTGTGTGTGTGTTTGTAAATTTCCAGGCCAAAAAGGTCCTGACAATGTTAAAAAAAATAGGCTAACCCCCAGGACCAACAAAAGACTTCCTGATGTTTTGTTTTTAACAATGAAAGGATACTGAGGTTCAGATTTTCAGTTAGGTTTAAGATTAGGTTTAGTCACTTGTACACTTCAACCCTTATATATGTACAGTGGTAACGCTGCTTACGAGTTTAATCCGTGCAGGAGCCGAGCTCGTTAGCTGGTTTGCTCGTTAGCTGGATGCATTTTCCCCATAAGAATACATGTAAAACTGATTAATCTGTGTCAGCCGGCCAACATACAGTATACTTTAATATGTAAATAATGTGTTTATATGGGTTTTTAAAACATAAACGAGACGACGGTGCTCGTGTAGGCTGGCGGCTAAGGAGGACAGGAGGACGGGCGTACGTGTATGGCATGGTTACACTTATCATATGAAAAGTAAAAGTAAAATGTATCTAACTTTCTTGTTCACTACCTTTTGCTTTCTTTGTGTTACTTTCACTAACACTTTCACTTTCACTGGACAGCTGTCAAAGGTAATGACTGACCTCTTCTTCTACGCGAGCATCTAGGGCAGTGATCCTCACTATTTTTTTCAAAAGAGCCATATTGACAGATCAAAGTCAAGGAGAGAGCCACAATATCACCCCAAGTCACTCAAATAATGTAAAAAAATAAACAACCCACCTATGGACTAAACCTTTACGCACTGAATATATTGCTCTAGCTAGCTTATAGAATCGCTGCTGCCATGCAGCCACCCTGCTGCAGGGTTGCCAGGTCCAACAAAAATATCCAGCCTAAAGTCAGTCTAAAACCCGCCCTTTAGAAGCTTAAACTAGCCCAGAATATATGTCTGTCACACGTTTGAAGTGAATGGCAAAACAACTGTGTACAAGCATACGACTTAGTATTTTGTTTATAAGGGATTTATTATGATTATTGTTATTTATCTTAAGTCATTAATAATATGGTAACATGAGTGTTTTATTAGTTCTTTTATAAGTGTTAAACCGTGAACCTGGCAACAGCAGAGTCTCGTGCAGCCTGCTGTTGGAAACAGTGCCTGTGTTGCCAGGTTCCACAGGATCCCCCATTTGGAACCAACTTTAATTGAGGCAAAATGAGAGGGCAAGTGCTTGGAATGTAAAGCGCATTGCAGTATATGTCTCTGTAGCATGCTTTTAAAATACTTTGGCTGTGCTGGCGTACTTTCGTAACCGGTCACGAGAGCCACCAATAAAGCACAACGAGCCGCATGTTGCTCGGGAGCCGCGCAATGAGTATCCATGATCGAGGGGATGCTACGACCGCCGCACCTCTAGCGGTTGGCATACTTGAACAATAACTTGTTACTTGGAATTTTATTCGTTACCTGGAACAAAAATATTCAGAGATCTCGACTCGTTACCTGGAATACTCGTTAGTGGGGATGCTTGTAAGTAGGGTTACCACTGTATATAAAACATATGGGAAATATTACATAGATACATATGTGTATATTACACACACACACACACACATATGTATGTGTATGTATATAGAATTTTATAAGCAGAATAATACAGTATATATATATATATGACCATGTCCTGCCATTGTATAAAAACATGTTTGTGTGTGAAGTATCCCTGAGGCCCAGACTGAAGCCCTTGACACTGGGAGGTGCTCTAATTGACAGTTTCCTGGCAGGCCTGATTTTGCACGCAGTAATTCACAGACACAGATGACTTGCACTGCAGATAGCCTGTACTAACACACAGCAATCTGAAAATAAACCCAGCATTCAACCACAAACTAACCAAAATCTCTGATAAAAGGAGAAAAATTGGGCTAATCTGTGGGCCTAACCGATTACTGTCACTTTCTAGGAGCCCTCCGTTCAAAATACCTCAGGCGACGGGTTATTAAATCCTCTCTGTCATCCCAAAAAATGCTGCAGTCAAAAAATCCTCCAGAAAAATCCATTTGCATGCATTTCCATGTGATAAGGTAGAGCCATTTCCTTCTGACCTATTTGGGGTGAAATTCAGGAGGCGAGCACATGCATCAAAGCTGTCTGTGCACCGGTCAAAATGAACATCTAATGTTTGCATATCAGCGCCAGACATTATATGCATGTGCACTACCACTGATAAAGAGATACCAGCCATGTGAAATCTTTACAGAGACAGGGAAGGAAAGGAGAGGCATTAGGGAAAGTACATCACTGATCATTTCATCTTAATCTCACTGGTCAGGTCACCAGAGGTGGACAAAAGGAAAGAAATAAACACATCCAGGCCATTATGGCACTCTGACATGCTTTTCCCTTTGATTTGTCAACTAATCTGTGTCTGCACAGGGTTTACAGAGTTCCTTACAAAGATAAGGACAACACAGTGACAACTAGAGTAATCTGTGAGATTATCAGTCACAGCTCCAACACAACATACTGTACATACACTACCACTCAAAGGTTAACTTGAACACTTTCCTTGCCAACAAACCTTTTTCTGCAGATTTTTTTGCCCTAGCCATTTGGATCATAAAATCCACAAATTCTGTTATTCCAGATAATCAATTCTTTATGGTAGGACAGTGTCAACACCAAGTTCTGGTGTCTCACACAAGTTGTTGAGAGTGAGTTTATAGACTTTAGTACAGCTGTTTACTCTGCACTAGAAGTTTAGTACATATTTCAAGCAACAATTCATGGGATGTAGGAGTAAAATGAATGTGCTCTAGGCTATTCTAGTGATTAATAGTGTTTATTGAGGTTGTTTAT
>BRDA01007305.1:0-19135 GCA_036984385.1 Crenuchus spilurus
ATAATATTACATACAGAGTATGTACAAGCATTGACAGTCTCCACTGAAATTACATTTTATTTTAAATTACAACAATGAAATACAGTTTATTTTTTGTATAATGACACAAATGACATAATTATCATACATTTTCATATTATTACATATTGAACACAATCTTCACAATCTTCAGAATTCAGAATTTTCCGAATCCCAGCAATCATTTACATAAGAATAGTTGGTAGCTGATGGCCCATCAGAGGGAGGGGGGGGGACAAGAATTTCAAAAAACCTGGGTCTACCACTAGAGGGAGAGGAAACAGGAGTCTAAAAAAAAATTTATGCTAGTGTTAAGAGACGGTCCTGGCGCTTGCTGGTCTTTCTTGGGCGCCCTGGAGCCTTTTTGGCAACAATGGAACCTCTCTCCTTGAAGTTCTTGATGATGCGATAGATTGTTGACTGAGGTGCAATCTTTCTAGCTGCGATACTCTTCCCTGTTAGGCCATTTTTGTGCAGTGCAATGATGACTGCACGTGTTTCTTTAGAGATAACCACGGTTAACAGAAGAGAAACAATGATGCCAAGCACCAGCCTCCTTTTAAAGTGTCCAGTGGTGTCATTCTTACTTAATCATGACAGATTGATCTCCAGTCCTGTCCTCATCAACACCCACACCTGTGTTAATGGAGCAATCACTGAAACGATGTTAGCTAATCCTTTTAAGGCAGGGCTGCAATGAAGTTGAAATGTGTTTTTGTTCATTTTCTAGGCAAATATTGACTTTGCAATTAATTGCTGTTAAGCTGATCACTCTTTATAACATTCTGGAGTATATGCAAATTGCCATTATATATATGCAAATTGCCATTATAAAAACTGAAGCAGTAGACTTTGTGGACATTGATGTTTGTGTCATTCTCAAAACTTTTGGCCATGACTGTACTCTGTTCACATGAAATGATAAAATCAAGAAAAGTTTTGCATGTTTTGAAAGAAAGCTACCATCCTGAAATGGCACCATATAGTAGGAATAACCCTGATACTATTTCTTTGAAGATCAAGGAATATAAAAATTAGACGTTTCTCCTCAGTTCTTCTCTTCAGGAGATGGAAGCCCAAGCAAACTCCTCCTTATCTAACAAATAGTAGAGGACAGCAAGAGATAGAGAGCAGGTTCTGAGGTCCAAAATCAAAGAAGCGGTTCGATCAGCAGAGCAGCAGAATCAAAGGCAGCACATTGTCTTTCTTGTTATCTGGAGTAGCCACAGGGCGATCTTTTCTTCTGGCAAGGTGTTGCATGTGGGAAAGTCTCTGTTTTCAAGCTGAAATGTTTTATACAGACAGGTAGCACGCAGCCTATCATAACAATAAACAATAATTTTTTTTCTCTTTTTCTTCAACTGAATCACTTAAACGAAAAGCACTATAACAAACACAACCGCTATCTGTTGTTTGACTGTTGATCACACAGAATAGATATCTTCAACATCTCAGAAAGAAATATTTAACACTGGTGGAGAAACAACTCTGCACATGCACTGGATATATGATGGTACTTCATTACAATATTTCAGAAGGATGTCTCCCACACATATATGAGCATACAGTCTCCACTGCAAGCAACACAGCAAACAAATCCATTCCTGGTCATAAGGCTTTTTCTACTGGACAGTGTAGTACAATACAGAACGATTCATATCCTGAGCACCTGTGTCACATGCTGACAAATGATCAATATAATACTTTCCAAATAGACAAAAGGCCACATTTCATCTAACATCTATACACCAGCTGCATCCCCCTTTCACTCAAACAGAACAAATATTTCACAGTTCACAGCCATTCTAGCAGCTTTAACTGTGACAATATAAACCAAATGCATAGCCATGAGTTTGGAATTGTACCATACTGGAAAATTCATATCTCTAGGACCAAAGACGTCAATTTTTTTGGTAATTGTCTTTACTCAACCTAGAAAAAACTGCTGAGTTGAATCAATATATATTTTAGCAAGAAAATAATCAAATCCTGCTGGACTCCAGTCTTCCAGGATCTGAAATGAACAGTATTTACAGTTCTAATCTATACTTGAGTCAAACCTCTACAGCACACATTACCAACAAAAAAGCAAAGCCAATACTGCAACAGAACTCACCTGGTAGAATGCTATGGTCTCTCTGTCCAGAGCCCGGCTCACTGCCACCTCTCCCGTAAGTTTGTTGATGCTGAACACTCCTTTAGGGTCCTGATCTGCCCCCTTCCCCATCAGCCGAAAGATGTGATCGTCTTTCATATCAGAGGAGATCACCTACACCATCCCAAAACACATAAAATCTCATGAGCTCAACTATTATTATAAAATGAGATAAGTGTTATAATACTCTACAATCTAATAACACATTAAACAACAGGGGGTCCATCAGTCTAGATGTCTGGGAAACAAATATTATTTCTTCCTTTCACTAGAGCTACATGGCTAATGTAAATAAACATCAAAACACCTCCAAATGCCAACATTAAAATTAAACTATTTGTTGTCTTGAACTACATTGGCATATATTGTGCTAATAGACTTGCTTATGAGGATTTTGTTAATAAATAATACACCATTTAAACACAATTTTAAATAAAAAAATGGACAAAAGGTATGTACCAAGTATATGCATGGTTAATTTTGTGACCATATGCATGGTTAATATCTATATCCATTAGACTCATCTAATCATCGCATAAGTGAGCATTTCTGGTAGTTTTCCTGAAATTAAATAAATATATTGTCTTGCTTACAAAATATATTGAATTGTAAGTCCTGTTTCATGATGCATATTGTATTGCCAGGTTCTTACTATCCCTAATACTATGTCATATTGCTATAAACAGCAGTACCTGCACTTTTGACACTTATATATTGTCTAATTTTGTTCATTTGATAAATAGCAATGCCACACTGCGTCAGAAACCAGATGAGAAATTTGATTATTTATCAACTCAACACTGTTTGAAGCAAGCATGATGATTTTTTAGTTTGCACTATATGCTTCAATTACTTGTTATTAGCTTAATAGCTCCTATACAAAACTAAAGAAAACCAGCTGACAAGGAAATTAACTGAATTTCATCCAGCCATACAAAATAAAGATACAGTGGAACCTTGACTTAGAAATGAACCAACCTGTGAAGATTCAAGACATTGCTCTGTAGATTATTTTGCTTTATGTTGCAAGCCGAGATCAGTTACAAGAGAGTGAGTCAACACAATCCACCACTAGAAGTCACTAGTGAGAGTAAGTGAGTGCCAAGATCAGTGCTAAGAAGAAGAGGTCCTGCCTTTGCACTGTGTAAACATACTTGCCTCACTCATTTTCGAAAAATTTTGAAATGGAGGAAGAAACAAATCTCTTTTCACAGGTTTTTTTTTAAAACATCCTGCAAGTGAAAGTGAGAAAACTGGTGAAAAAGGCAAAAATCAGTGAAGAAGAAGAAGATTGTCTGATCTTCAAAGTAAATACACTTAATAAAATTTTTTTTTACAATCTCTTTTATTATGTATTATTATTTGTATACATTATTTGTAATTTATAAATTACATTTTTCATATTTAAAAACACTTGGTGTATACTGATGTGTGTGTTTTTGGGGGACTGAAATGAATTAATTATATTTTAATATGTAAATTTAATTTGATGTATGAGCAAATTGAGTTACGAGCTCCATCACAGAACAAATTAAACTCGTAAGTAGAGGTTCCACTGTATAAATGAGTAATAGCCTACATGATAGGATTATGCTTATCACTTTTGAGGGATAAAGCAAATGCTTTGGGTGACATTACAAGAAATGTATTTTGAAAAAAAAAAGGTGACTTGCAGTACTCACATGAGACTGGCCAAGTCCAAAGAATTCCATCAGGGTGCAGCAGGTTAAGAGAAAAGAGAATAAGTAGAGCATGTTAATCACACACATGCTTACAAACACACATGCAGTGTACCAGAGCTACATCTACATGATGCACTATGTCTGACTTGGTTTGAGGGCTGTGATTCCTCTGGTACAGCAATCAAAACTAATACGGCCCGACATGCCTACAGCTTTTTCTGCTCAACTGGGCTTGGCGTTAACCACAGCAGGTACACTCTACTTTAAACTAAACTTTACAAACCTGCCTTATGATCCAACTCCTATGTACCATAATGGATGTTTGCACAGATGCTAATTCAACTATTTAATAAATTGTAAGTAATAGCACAGGGGGCTTCATATCCAGTCCTGGACAGGTTGTTTTGTGCAGAGTTTGGTGATTTCCTTGGCTGACACACCTGGTTAAGTCAGGCTGTTCATTGTTTAGTAGGAGTGTCTGAACAGGGACATCACAAAACTGTGCTAAACACCAAGCCCTCCAGGACATGATCTGAAGACCCTGTAATAGATTATTCTGATATGTGTCACATTATATACATATAATCACATTCAAGTCACATGCAAAAGTTAGGTACAACTTGTTTTACTGATTTTGTATGTCAACATAAGTGAACCCATCTTCTAGAATAAATCTCTACACATTTTAAAGTGAACATACTCTTTATTTACAAAACATAACGTGTCCAAACTATGGCCTGTGCAAAGGTTATGGCACATTAAATGGTGTTTTATTTATTTGTTTGTTTTATTTACTTATGTGCAAAATCCAGAAAATAAATAGTGTATGTGCACTAAAATGTGTTTAAGAGAACTTTTGTGTCCAGAATAATGCATTAGACTGTAAATGTGTACTTTCTTTTATCTTTTTGTCAATTTGGTGACAGCTTTCTACTAATAGTTTATGCTCTTAATGGCTGCAACATTGTTCTCAATTCAATTCATCACTATTTAAGTTTAATTTATATTTTTCTGCTTTCAAAATGTCTTTATAATTTGTTGTTTTTCTTATTTGAAGATGATTGTATGAGAAGAACAATTATAATAAAAGCATCTTTCAGATTAGATTTAAAAGAAATGTGCTGCAATTTTGCTCAGTAAAAGCTCTTGTATTTCATTAGACTAACTCAATTGTGATGCAGGACTACAGTCTCTAGAACAATATGCAAATCACACTAATGAATGCATTAGCTTTTATGCAGTGACCCAACAGGCTGTTTGTAAGCTTCTGTACTTCTGCAACTGGATACACACACAAGCTTATACATGAACAAACATCCAAATAAATTAAATCAACCTCGGTTTTCACACAGAAATACAGTAATGATCCTCATTTGCAATGTAACTAAGCATGAAAATATAGGTACAGTGCAGTGAACAGGGACTGAACAAAAAGAGCAAGCAAGTAAAATTCTCACAATTATAAGACTGATAAGAGAACGGTTACAAAAGATCAAATAAAATAATTGTACACACAGTCTAATGGAAAAAGTTTAGGCAACAGGCAAATTTGTATTGACTTCTACAAGTAGCAAATTGAAAATATTTCCTGTAAATTTTAGTTTATTTTCTGAATATTCTTAATATGTTTAAATAAAAAAATGAAGTGTCATATTCAATATGCCATTATCTTTGAATGCACAATCCCCCTAAAATGATAAATCCACTAAAAAGTTATTTCAATTCTCTGTGTAAGGTGGTGTGACCCTCCTACCGCTGTCACATTTTTGGCCACACCCACTATTTCATCTGTGTCTGCCATGTGCGTCTTTGTTTTCTTTTGTCATGTCCACACCCCCAGTCTCATCATTTCATGTTACGTTTCACCTGCTTTCCACTGCTCTGCCCTCTAGTTTGTGTCTAATTATGTTGTATAAAGTCTGCCAAGTGATTCTCAGTGTCATCCGTCAATCTAAATCACCATGTTGTCTGTCATTTTACTAGGAGTTCCCAAATTTTTGCATAATAATGTGTTTATATAAAGATATTATATAGCAGTAAAGACAAAACTTAATGCAAAAACAAAATAAGAGATCTAAACTACTGAGTAAAATATCTAAGCAGATCACATCACTTTTTAAAGCAGTTTATTTGCTGGAATTAACATAAAAATTTTTGAATGTGCAAAGATACTTTTTTCTCTAAAATGTTAAATTCTGCAAATAAACAGAAATTGTACGCTAAAATGGGCAGAAAATGCGTATTGGACTGTATCTCCACCACCCATTAATTCTGACTATGCGTCTTTAATCCATACTGTTCTCTAATACTGGTGCTATTTGATCGTTTATAATTACAGGCTCTGTTAATTCTGAGTATATTATTATCTTGAAAAAAACTCTTACTAAGCAGTTTTGGTAACTGGTCTGAGCATGCACTCACTGCTCAGTGGAGATGGTCTGCAATCCCACACCATTCAGTGAGGCCAGCACAGTTACAGCTTCCAGCTGGCAGACTGTTATAATGTTTCACTCACATGATGAGCTACTATTTCTCTATAAGTCATTATTACACATGGGCTGTAAAAGCATTATTAACTATTTAAATTGCATACAACTCTATATAAATTGGATTTATTCTGTATGGGGGGGCAGCTGAACACCCTCTAGATAAAGATGTAACTGTACCGTGTGGAATGTCAGGTCACAGTCCTGATTGCTACTGGAAGGGGCTACAATGGGAATGGTCTCCCATACCTCTTATGCCAGAATTACAGGCCTTGCTCGCCCAGCTGAGGAATTACAGATGGCCCCTCGTGCCCAATGTGCACCCTCACAAATACACACACTACATAGATCATTACAATAACCCTGAACACCCCCCACCCCCTTACACACACACACACACACACACACACACACACACACACTTGTGAGGCCAGAAAATGAAAAGGAGATTTAGTGGAGAGAAAGAAGACGATATGGTCACTACAAGTGAAATATCATTTACCAACAGAACCTAATTGTGCAGTTCAGGGAAAGGGGGACAACATAGCAGCTGAGCCAAAGGTGGTACCTTACAGCGACAAGAGGAAAAGAGCCGCTCTTGCAGCCAATTGCCACTCAGCGGGGCTGGTCTCTTACCCATGCTTCATTAGATGAACTTAGGTTTTATAACACTTACTGAATAATAAGTCTTATGATTAATAACTGTATTATGAACATAATACTACATATTTTATTAATGTGCTTTCTGTCGCTACAAAACATGTGGAGAACTTGTATCAAAATAGACAAAGATGGTGCTTTGCTATGCACAGTTTTCAAAACCCATAGATCTCAAGCAGAGTGCAAATGCCTACATTCATTCAAATGTAATTAACTGAGAAGCACATTGCGTTCTTCACATTTGTAGCAATGCTTGTGCTCAAGGCAAACACTGCAAACACTAATTTCTCAACTATGTATAATTTCTATAATCAAATTACAATATAATGATTCCAATTATGTGGCTGAAAAACTGCTTGCTCCTTGATCTTTGCACATTTACTGGAATGGAAGAGAGGCTGCATGTGTGTACAGAGCTCTGCAGCATTACAGCACAAGCTCTGGACAGATCTGCCTACTCTTCTCACTGAAGCTGACCAGCCCAGTCTGATCCACTTAAGCTCTCCCTCAATAAAGTCAAAAGAGGTCACTAGCCAGTCCACAAGACACGACAGAATCTGGGCTGCACTGTATAAGACATATCAAGATCATGATTCCTGGATCATGATTCCTGAAAAAAGGCACATCCAGACTTCCCTTTCACACTTTGCCTTGGGGGGGATCCCTGCTGCCAGCTGGAGGGGCAAAAAGATTCTCTAAAGGATGGAAGGAAATTTCTACCAGCAGCCCCAATCGAAACATTTGACTGACCTTGAAGTAGGGATTCTACAAATGTGTTGGCTGCCGACAGGGTCATGCAGCCATACCAGAATATTATGACCACCACTGCTTTGGAATGAAGTCAGTCTGGGATGTCACTGATGCCACATGACAGGGTTTGCTGCATGTATAAATAAGTGAGCACACCGAGTGAGTTGTAGCAGAATGCAAAACAATCATTGAGTGTAATTTGGCTGATATCCAAAAGAGCATGGTAATAAGGTTCTGGCAAAGGGTGGAAGCATCTAGCAAGCCACTAACTTTGTGGGATATTCCAGAGCTGCTGTAGTGAAGGTATTTACTACAATAACCTCCTCATTCATTACTTTTTCCCAAGTCAATGCCTGTGCTAGAGTAACTGTCTACGGTCTGGAGGTTTATTACCAGATTTTGAATCTCTTGAATTCTGCTGTGAGGATTTGATTGTATTCTGTGCTCAAAAGTTAGGTTAGAATGTTAGATGATCACCAACTTCTCAACTCATCCTGAAAGTACTGCATGGAGCAACATCATTCCAGAGAAGACAGTTCCACTGCTCAACAGCTCAATGCTTGGGGGGCTTTATACCCCTTTATCCCATGCCTGGCATTAGACATGGTGCCACTGTGTTCATTTTTATCTGCTCCAGAGTCCTATTCTACTGGTAATACTTCTCTTCAGGAACTAGACAAGCTGTGTGTGCAACTTAAAGTAGTTTAATGCATTCTGTAGAAGGGGTGCCCACAAATATATAGTGTCTTCCTAAGTTAGAACTTAAGGTACAATGACCTTAAAATGATTCCTCTCACTCACAGATTTATAATGGTTTCTGTGATTGCTAAAAAGCTTTCATTTTTAAGAATTTAACTTAGCTAGCATGCATTGGCAACGATTACATGTCAAATTGTGATTTTATTCTGTTCCATTTATAAGCTTCCCATGCCTGCGATTCCTTCAGCAAGTTAGTGTTCGTGTTACATATGTATGATGGAGACACACAGTTCAGGAGGGTGGAGAGAGAGTGGAAGCAGAAATGGAAGTGGGTACCTGTCATTCACTAGTATTGTGACTGCAGCAGATCCTTATTCCACTTTTTTTATGTTCAGCTCCTCTCACTTTGCTTTGCTTTTGCTCTGCCTCCCAAAGTCCCTATAATGGCCCTGGATTTGTGCCACGTGTGGTTGCTATGGAAGTGTGCTCTCCGCACACTGGGTCAAGCTTGTTTTTTTCTTTCTGTTGCTGTACACACAGTGAGCAGCTGCGCTATCGATCTGTCTGAACAATACAGGAAAAGAAAAAAAAAAGCACAGAACTTTTCTCTTGGAGCTGCAAGTTTATTAAAGGCAAGATGAGCTCCTGCAGAGGAGAGAGGAGCCGAAGAGAGGCAGCATGGACATGTGGGATGTGGACAATAGCAATAGATGGAAGTAGAGTAAAGGAAGGAAAGGGAAAGTGGAAAACTTTGAGGGCAAAGAGAAGCACCATAAGGAGTTTAGAGTGATCAAGGGTAGCTGCAGGGTGCAGAGGAGGTGCTGGGTTGCTGTGGCAATTGATCACAGGAGGGGTTGTGCGCTACTTTACTGTTTACAGTACACACACACACACACACACACACACAGAGGGTTTGAACAAACACAAACACACACTCACACATACACACAAGCTCCCTCGATTTTCTTCTCAGTCATTAAAGGCCTGCAGTGAGCAGCCTACTGGGAGATGCTCACCTATTTCTATCAGTTCTCATTAGGAGCAAAGAGAACATGAAAGAGAAGAAGCCTGCTGACAATGTCTTACTATGACAGAGGGGAGGGGCTTCAGACACCCCCTACTCTGCACACTATTCAGTACAGAGGGCAGGAGAGGAGAGAAGGAAACCACACACACACACACACACACATTCAGGTGAATCTTGGTCTGATTACACCCTGCAGCACGGTCACATTTAAGTTGTACAAGTCACGTTACGCAGGGATTGATTGTTGTACTTGAGTTTTTCACAAGTTACCTTACACACAGCTCTGAGAAAATGAAGTCTCGTTCTAAAGATTTGAGCCACACTGAGATGTGATCCAGAGAAAGAAGGATGATCACAAGTCATCAAAAAATCTGAGCTGCCTGTAGTTTGGCATAGTCAGTCATCCTAAAATATGCTTTTCAAATGTGGGACGAAACATGAGCACCTGGAGAACATCCACAGGGCAACCACACTACACTCCTCAGAGATAGTGGCCTGAGGTGAGGATTGGGGCTCAAAACAGGACCCCAAGAGCCCAAACCTGTACAGCAACATTACCAGCTGCACAACAGTGCTGAGCTGAAGTTAGAACATTGTTCTTGTGTTGTTTAAAATAAATATGAACTTGTTTTCTTTGCATTATTCAAGGTCTGAAGACACTGAATTGCTAGTTGCTGTTTTCTGCAAATAAACTGTAGAATTTTAACTAAATGTTCATTTTACTCAAATACACATACTTATAAATAGTAAAAGCAAAAAAAAAAAAAAAAAAAACTCATAATATCTTCACATGAAAGGGCTCAAATAATATATAAACATATACAATTTTTTTATGGTGAATTGACCACACTCACCCAGTCCTGACTCTTGACTTTTACATTTATATTACTAGTAATAAATAAATAAATCTGCAAGAAGAGCAGCAAGGAGAAACCTCACTGCAGGCATAAAAAAGCCAAAGCTATGTATACTCTCAAAATTCAGGGACATTTCTACACCAAGAGCCTCCGGGGCATGTGGAAGGGCATCAAGAGCATTATCAGCTCCAGCCGAAGAGATATAGAATGCCCAGGAACTCTTCCTTATGCCCTTAGCATTTTTATGCTCATTTTAAAGAATCCAAAACCTCACCTGGCTCCAGGCTCACGCCCAACCAGATGAGCTGCCCTTACAGTAACTGTAGCAGAGGTGAGGAGATTTCTGCAGCAAATTAACCCTTGCAACACTGCAGGCCAGGACAACATATCAGACCGGCTTCAAATGGACTGTGGAATACCAGCTTTCAGCGGTTCTGATGAACATTTTAAACATCTCATTTTCACAGGCAGTCATTACAACTTTCCTCAAGACTGCCACTATCATCATCCCTGTTCTAAAGAGTCCAATAGTGTCATGCCTGAATGGTGATCATCTGGCAGCACTCACCCCAGTAATTATGAAATGCTTTTGAATGGCTGGCCATGGCAAACTATTAAATCCACCATAGATTTTCATCAGTATGCCTACAGACAGAATCATAGATGTCAAAGCAGTTGAGCTCATTTTGCCTCTGTTTTAGACAGACACAGAAAACTAATTTAAATAAAAGCTGAAAAGATGTCAGTACTCCAAAACATTTGAACATACAATTAAAATAACAGCCAATTGTGAGCTAATTATTTAGATAAATCACTTCTTAGCCTTCTGTGGAAGATACATTGATTAGCTTGATTTTTTAAAACAAATACACACTTTCCCATCAAATAAGGCAAATGTAATTTTTATAGTTTGAAAGTTTGTAATGTTTACAGCTGTTATTTTCCCCAAATGATGAAAAATATATTTATTTATAATTTACTTATATCAATTTCTTTATTAATTTAATATTACCATTAAATATATATATATATATATATATATATATATATATATATATATATATATATATATTTCTAGGCCACATTATGAGCTAAGAAATCAGACATGATTTTGCTGTTTACACGGTCACTTGAATAATCAGATAACTGCCAACTGCCACATTCTGACTGCAATGTCTACACACTCAATGATAATCAAATGTTACTCTTTTGATTATACTTTAGTAACTTCTGTAATCTCACTTAAGCAGCTTTACTATTCCTATCAGGCATGTAAACAGATCACTGGAAATTATTGAATGATTTCCTTAATACCACAGCATATAAGCATACACACACACACACAATATGAGAGAGAGAGAGAGAGAGAGAGAGAGAGAGAGAGAGAGAGAGAGAGAGAGAGAGAGAGAGAGAGAGAGAGAGAGAGAGAGAGAGAGAGATTCATCATCAGAAGGTCAGATTTGGATATGTAATAGCAATCAACAGCGGAGGCAGGTTCATTCTGATTGTTCAGAGACAAGGATGGTAATTAGGGCAGAAGTAGAGCAGAGTTCTGGCCATGTCCTTTGTTGGACTGATGACACGGTCACAACTACACATTCACTTCACTCATCAACTCCTCAGTAGTACGGAACAATGGGGAGATTAGCCCATCTGATTGGTTAAAGGGTTTGGAAATCAGTTTTAGGTGTGAAAACGGAAATGAAATGATTAACACTGATTGTGAGGAGAACTGGAGAAAGTAACACTCCACAAAACAAATTTCCCTGCAAAGAACTGAGCAGTAGTTGTTGAGGAGTGGCAGGCCCTCACAGCAGACGAGACCAGTCTGACGGAAAGGAAATGGAAGAGGCAGGAAGAGAGAGGAGATACGTTATCTGAAACAGAGGTGACCACCACTGTAGTTTCAACCCAGCAGGTAGAGCAGATATCTAAGAAAATCTTCCCTAGGTCACCTTATGCAAATGCGCATCACACAAAATACAAGATAAAACTGCCCTGCTGAGAACATGGGATTGAGAGAGATGCAGAAATGAGGAAGATCATCATCATCTGCAACCAAGGGTGCAATTTTACTTTCAGAAGTTGAAGAGAAGGGCAACTTTGAATGTGTTCACCACTGTTCTTCATAGAGACAAATACACTTGAAAATTATTACAAGAAAAAAAAATATAATCAATAACTAATAAACACTTAAATAATTCAGGGGGCCTGAGTGGCTCTGCGGACTAAGGTACTGAAACTATGATCTGAGGATTGCGAGTTTGAATCCTGATCATGCTGCTTGCCATCAGCACCTGGGGCCCGAGGGAGCAAAAATTGGCTGTGCTCTCTCTGGGTGAGTAAGATGGCACTCTCTCCCCATTGCTACTAAATAATTGCTCAGGCGTCTGCCAGGAAATCCATCAGAACTGAGGATCCTGCACTTTCTTACGAGCATGTTGGCTCCTCCAGTATCAGCAGCAGTTTGCAGAGAGGTGGAGCTTGACTTCACATGCATCGGGGGACGATTGTCTACCAAACACATTGGGGAGAAAACTGTAAAATAGTGGCTCAGCAGGTTAAGACGTTGACACTGACCAGAGGATCGTGAGTTCGAATCCCGGTCATGCTGTTTGCCATCAACAGCCGGGGCCCACAGACAGCAAAACTGGCCGTGCTCTCTCTGGGCGGGTAGATGGCGCTCTCTCTCTCTCTATCACTCACACATTAAAATGTCCGCCCGCTCGGGCGTCTACTGATTGGTCAATTCAAAACTGGAAACCCTGAACTTTCCTCTGAGTGCATTGGTTCCCCAGGGACGGTGTATCAAGTGGTAGTTCGAAAAGAGGTGGTGTCTGTATCACACGCAAGGGAGGACAGTGCAAAGTGATAGGGAGAGCCACTGATGAGTTAGGTTAATTGGCAACTACCACATTGGGAAAGGGAGAAAATTGGAAAAATTGTAAAATAAATAAATAAATAAAACCTTTAAGTTTAGGTGGGCTGTTAACTTTAGATAAAAGAATTAGTTAATAAATAAAACAAACAAAACAGCAGTCAACCATGAATAGGCAGCTCTTTAGGCAGACAACCAAAAAACTAGTGTGGTATGGCATTATATACAGTAACATTCATATATAGTGTGAATTTACAATATTATATACAATAACAATTATATACAATTAAATTCATATGCAGTATGGATCTCCTTGCCATGACTGAACCTGAATTACAGAAGCTGAACCAAATACATTACTGGGCCAGACTGTTTACATGAAAAAAACAAGGGTAACACTTTGCGCTGATGGAGATTTGGTTTAAAGAACCCATATACAGAATTCAAACATTATAGAAAATAGATATCTTACATGATACCATATACATGGTGATCAAAAAGGGATGGAAGGATCAAGCCCTGACTATTACTTCTGGATATTACTATTACTATTATATTATTATATGACTAATACTTCATTTCCCTCCAAAATCCACTTCAGGAAAATTTTGGTTTGATGAGAGCTTCATTCATCCATCCATCTTCTTAACCACATAATCCAGTTCAGGGTCATCATGAGTCACCTTACCCCTTCACTGGGCACTAGGCAGGGCATTACACTATTTTAATCATAGCCAGGACGGGATGACAATCCATCACTGTGCACACACATATAAACACACCAGGGAAATTTAGAGTGTCCAATTTATCTGACCCTCATGTTTTTGGACTGTTGGAGAACACCCACACAGACACATAGAGAACATGGAAACTCCACCCTGAAGGGGACCTGAACCCAACAGCTCAGCACTGAGAGGCACCTCCAAGCTGTGATGAGAGCTTAAGTTAGACTACTCTTCTGCAGAGGTAATATTCTAGCCTGTGAGGTTAATCTGAGGTGTGATCACTGCTGGTTGTTTTGGTGGGCAGCAGTGACTTGGCGGTTAGGGGTCAGATAAATTGTATGGTCTTGTGACCAGATGATTGCAGGTTCAATCCCTGGAAAGATATGATTGAAGTGGCCTTGAGCAAGGCACCTAACCTCCAATTCCTCCATGGGCACCATGGATAGGGCTGCCCACTGCTTTGGGCATGTGTGCACACTACCCCCTGTAGTGTGTGTATGTGTGTTTCACTGCACAGATGGGTTAAATCTAGAGGTCAAATTTTTGATTGCAAGCATATTTGCCAGTGATTGTTTTGCAGTATTTATTGGTTAATATACAGCTAGAAAACCATACAATTCATACAACTTAGTGTAAATTCTTACTGTAAATTGTTCTTTAGAGTATTTCACACTCATTTTGCCTTTTCATCTTCACTGTAATAACATTCAGTATTAACATTTAGTAATGGATGTCTCGTCAACTCCTCATAGGTAGGCTAGTATGGATGAAGCCCACTGTGGTTTAGTCTAATTATGATGGATTATCAGCAATCAGTCCATGTTACAACTCTATCATTCATATTCCATTAGCTGGGCAGCAAGCGTATCTGTACCTTTTAGTCCCCAAATAACCTCTAGCTAACTTTGAAAGTGGAGGGGACAAAAATGAGAGTTCAATAGGTTGGGGTAATGTGTCCCTCTCATCCCCAGTGGAAGCTATGCAAGATAGAGAGCTATATTTAACTACAAGATCAGTCAGGACTGCCTCTACAACAGCATGGAGAAAAAAACAACAAAAAAATGGTTTAGCCACTCTGTTTGCAAAAGTGCATCCTGGCAGATGAACACAGACCATGTTAAATCTCTCATAATCCCACACAAGTCATATAACGGTAAGCGTGAAATTGGAGCAAATCTGTCCTTTATTGCTTTTCCCTCCTTAATACTCGCTTATCAGCATGGATTTCACATTAGCAGAATCCACAGGGAAGTATCAAAATGGAAAAATGCCAGAATAACAGAATCCTCCCCATCACTCAGGTCTTTATTGTCATCCTTGGGAGAACAGTCATGGCAGAGGTATTGAACAACGAAGAGGTGGAAATGGCTCCCCTTACAACCTTTTAAGCACAGTTAACAAATTATGCCAAATGAATGAGGCCCCAGGTAGACACATACTGAGAGAACTACAAGTACACATGCTAATGCTGCTCCAATCTTTGTGCACTAAATTTAGGAGCAAAAGTCATAAAACTATAGATACTCATGGGTAACAAAGCACATTTAAATGTACTACATGTACTCTAAACATAAATGTTCTTCACATGTATGAAATTTCAACCAATCATGAAGAGACAGCATTAAAACAAGTAAAATAGAAATATTTAAATCTTTACTATCAGCTTTAGAGCAATCTTTTTATGGCAGTAAAGTAATTTCTCGTTTGCATCTCTGCACTAAAAACGCGAGCTGCTTCAACAAATGGGCTACCATAATACCGGATCTAAAACTTTTTCAGTGAGCAGATGGCATGACCATTGCTTTATATAAGCTGGTCACTTGTGTGGAGTATAGTGTAGTGGGCTAAAACATTTGCTGTAAGCACAACAATAATTGAGTGCTGTGCACTGCTATACACTATAAAAATGAAACCAATGAAATTGTACATATTATCAGACTTACGGTATAATATGTCAATTTATATATACATATATATGGAATTTTTCCAATCATTTTATTTTTTTTCTTGGACATTTTCCAGACTTGGTGGGTGGAAAATCTGCTATAGTCTGCTTAACATCACTATTTGCCCTTTTTGCTTTTTTGTTAAGAGTGAAGGATGTTTTTATCATCATGTGAAGACATTCTGCCCATGTTATTTTAATCATGGTGCAAACACTGTTTGCTCCTCTGAAAATGTTCTTGATATTTATTTGTCTTGCATTCAGTGTTTTAACTAAACTTGTAGCTTTAAGTTTATTTTTGTGGTGTTGTTTTTACCACATTAACTGCTCAGCCACCATGTTAGTACTCACAGATGAAGTGAATAATTATAACAGTGGTGCATGTGATGGTCTGGGGTACATTAGGCAGTACGTGAATACTTTAATCCTGTTGGATGTTTGTTGGATGACAAAGAAGAATATACAAGCATGCAGACCAGGGGAACTTTGATAAACCAAATAGTTAAAGGTGCTGTATATGATTCTGGAGAATGACTGTAGATATTTTAACTCCTCAACAGCAAAACAATCATTCCCCTCCCTTCAGTTCTCCTCCAGAAGCTCCGCCCCACATCTTCACGCACAGCAATGTCAAAAGAATGCTCCTGTTGTTGACTGGATGGAATAGTTTTGGCAAGGTAATGACACTGGGCTTGCAGAAAGAATATCAAAAGAATATCCATGTTGCTAACTGGCTGGAAAATTGTTGTGTTGTGCTGTTCATTTTCCATTTATATATCCATGACTGAGGACAAAAAAAAAAAAAAAAAAAAAAACTTTTCTAGCATAAAAATAGAACAGCAATTTTGATTGGTGAGGTCCAGCAGTCAACATCAGCACATAAAAGATCTGCTACTAACGCCCATAGAAGTCACCACATGACAGCTTCAGAGATCTTGTAGAGTCCATGCCTTACTAATTCAAATTGTTTTGGTGGTGAATGTTTAACCACATGGTTTTAATTTTTTGGCTGATTGCTCATGGCCTGTTATCCAGAAAACAGAGTGATCTGATTGTCCACTGTGAAAAATACTGTTCTATCATGTGTGCGGCAGCAGGGTCAAGGACAAAAAATAGAGGTCAGTCAAGAAATAAAGCACAAGAAAGAATGATGTATGGATTGATGAGGATAGTAAAAAGGGTTTGTGAAGGACTGCTGTGGACAAACAATAAGAAAAAGCAAGAAAATTGTGACAGGAAGAAAAAGAATAATAGAGTAGGATAGGCAGACAAGGCTCAAAAGACTGATGGCTAGAAATGTACAGAAAACTTTCTTTGTAATATTTTGTTGACACTGACTGAAGGAGGGGAGTACACTTTAGCTCTTAGATATGACGCATATGCCCGGAAAGAAAAGAACTCTTCCTGAAGCTACACTTACTGAGGCATGAACAAAACACACTCCATACTTTCTGCTAGGCAGATCTTACCAGGAAGTACCTCGTGATCATGGGATATTTTTATATCAAATTGTCCATTTCCTTTTTCTACATTTGTGCTGTGGTTCCTCTTCAATGAAGAAGACAAAAGCTAAAATCATGAAAAATGAATAGGTGCCTCATGGTGGTGTCGGATTGAGCGAGCATGTAAGTTTTATCCATGCAGAAAATCCATTTTGCCTCGTCTCTAACGCATAGCAGCAGTGTCAGATGAAATAGACCACATTAGCCTGCCTTCTCATGCAGGCTCGCAGTGGAGAGATCAGGAAAACATAGAGAGAGAGAGAGAGAGAGAGAGAGAGAGAGAGAGAGAGGTTTGAGTTAAAGATAGTGAAAGAATAGAGTGAGAGAAGAACAAGAGAGAAATAAAGAAAACAGACTTAATAATAGAGAGAAAGAGTGAATGAAAGGTGAGAAAAGAGCAAGAAAAAGGGTAGAAATACAGTATATTTAAATGAAACAAAGTTAAAGAGAAATAAGAATGAGAAATTGAGAAAGAAAGAAATAAAGAGACAGGCCAAGAGAGTGAAAGAGAAAAAAGTGAGGAGAGTTAGAAGTGAGATTAGAAAATGAGAAAAAGAAAGTTAAAGAAAGGAGAAAACAAAGAGAGAGAGAGAGAGAGAGAGAGAGAGAGAGAGAGAGAGAGAGAGAGAGAGAGAGAGAGAGAGAGAGAGAGAGAGAGAGAGAGTAGTAATAGGAGAAAGAATACTAGAGAGCTGAAGAGATAAAAGTGAGAGAGAAGAAATAGAGAAATAGAGAGTGTGAGAGAAGTAGTAGTAGAAGTAATAGTATTAGCAGTAATAGTAGAAGTAGTAGTAGTAACAGAACAAAAGAGGGAGAAAGACAGTGGTAGTAGTAGAGAAAGAGTGGTAGGAAGTGTAGTAGTAGCAGGAGTAGTATAAGAGAGTGTAGGAGAGTAGTAGTCATAGTAGAGAGCATGTGAATTAGAGAGTGTAGTAGTAGTAGTAGTAGTAGTAGTAGTAGTAGAGAGTAATACAGAGAGAATAGTAGAAGTAGAAGAGCGTAACAGAGAGAATAGTAGTTGAGAGTATATGTATTAGAGAGTGTTGTAGTAGTAGAAGTAGTAGTAGTAGTAGTAGTAGTAGTAGGGAGAGTAAGAGAATGTGTAGTAGTGGTAGTAGTAGTAGTAGTAGTAGTAGTAGTATTAAAGAGAGTAATAGAGAGAATAGTAGTAGTAGTAGTTGTAGCAGAGATTAATAGAGAGAATAGTAGTAGTAGAGAGAGTAATAGAGAGAATAGTAGTAGTAGTAGTAATAAAGAGATAATAGTTGTACTAGAGAGTGTTGTATTAGAGAGTGTAGTAGTAGTAGTAGTAGTAGTAGTAGAGAGTAATAGAGAGAGAATAGTAGAAGTAGAAGAGAGTAACAGAGAATAATAGTTGAGAGTATATGTATTAGAGAGTGTTGTAGTAGTAGTAGTAGTAGACGTAGTAGTAGGGAGAGTAAGAGAATGTGTAGTAGTGGTAGTAGTAGTAGTAGTAGTAGTAGTAGTAGTAGTATTAAAGAGAGTAATAGAAAAAGAGTAGTAGTTGTAGTAGTAGAGAATATGAGTATTAGAGAGAATAGTAGTAGTAGAGAGAGTAATAGAGAGAATAGTAGTAGTAGTAGTAATAAAGAGATAATAGTCGTAGTAGAGAGTGTTGTATTAGAGAGTGTAGTAGTAGTAGTAGTAGTAGTAGTAGTAGTAGTAGTAGTAGAGAGTAATAGAGAGAATAGTAGTAGTAGTAATAAAGTAATAGAGAGAGAATAGTCGTA
>BRDA01007306.1:3801-16545 GCA_036984385.1 Crenuchus spilurus
AAGAGAGAGAGACAGAGAGAGCTAGAGAGGAAGAGGAAAGAAATATAAAGGAGGGAATAGAGTAAGTTAGAGAGAGAGAGAGAGAGAGAGAGAGAGAGAAGGAGGGAGGGAGGGAGGGAGGGAGGAAGTAGTAGTCTCTCATTGCCGGCTGTAATAACACATTAACAGTACTGAGTGCAGGGCAGGGTCCGGCCTCTTTACTGGAAATAGCGTCCGGGTGGAGTCCAGGCTCCAGTGGGCATGCATAATGACAAGCAGGGCTTCAGTTTGAAGATATAAATAAAAGCTCTTTTTAGAAAAAGCTGGAATAAATTCCCTCATAAAGACCTGGAGGGGGATGGAGACTGAACACACACAAACGTACAGTAAGGAATCTGTTTTCCAAACTCAGCAAACACTCCACTTAGGAGTCAGCCGATGAGTACAAGAGTTTGTCTTCAATATCACTACATTTAATGTTGTATATTATAAAAACATAATAATATAATGCAATAATATAATGTACTGTATGTATACACATACTGTATGTACAGGGGTTAGACAATGAAACTGAAACACCTGTCATTTTAGTGTGGGAGGTTTCATGGCTAAATTGGACCAGTCTGGTGGCCAATCTTCATTAATGTCACATTGCACCAGTAAGAGCAGAGTGTGAAGGTTCAGTTAGCAGGTAAGAGCACAGTTATATAGTATATTACAATGCACACAACATTATGGTGACATACCAGAGTTCAAAAGAGGACAAATTGTTGGTGCCCGTCTTGCTGGTGCATCTGTGACCAAGACAGCAAGTCTTTGTGTCTAAATATTATTGAGCCACTTTGGGGTGTTTTGGAGGAGCAAGTCAGGAAACGTTTTCCTCCACCAGCATCACGTAGTGACATGGCCACTATCCTGCAAGAAGAATGGCTTAAAATCCCTCTGACCACTGTGCAGGACTTGTATATGTCATTCCCTTTTTGGCCGCAAAAGGAGGCCCTACACCATACTAATAAATTATTGTGGTCTAAAACCAGGTGTTTCAGTTTCATTGTCTAACCCCTGTATGTGTACATATATACAATATACATATATAACATTATTACAATATTATTGTCATTCATTCAATTATAGCCATGCAAGCTGAAATATCTGATGAAGGGGCGCTTTAGAGCAATGACACTATGGCTGACTTAATGTACTGTTTTTTCAGGGTTGAGTGAGCTGTGCCTCTCCAAAATGTAATGCAATATTGTAGCTACTAGGCATCCTGAGAGGAATTATCAAAGAGTCATATTTAGAAAAGTCATCACAGCTCATGAATTTCCTATACTGTGACTCTAGATCACTAACTAGGCAGATTTCGCCCCACTAGCTGGTGAAGTCGTGTGTGAACTTTGTAGATTGATGTAAAGAATATTGGATTAGAGAAAGCTGCTGTGTTGAGATACTGTTGTTTGCAGGGCTAAAGACAGCACTCATAATGTGCGTCCTATGTGATTGACAAATTTAAGACCTGCTGGGAAATGTAGCACTTTTTTGGTAAAAGGCAAAATCTGTGATATTTGAGGGTACAAAATTGATACAAAATGTATTGTAAATTTTAGTAGGGTGTTAATTTCAATGAATCTACTATAAAGTCCATATGGCAACTGACTAATATGAACAGGGAAATTATAAATTCCATAAATTCAACTCCAGCAACACTAAACCAATAAGTCCTTGGGCAAAATTCCTGAGAACATTCAAATGATGCCCTTTCAAACTCTTTAAGGGGGCCCTGAGTGTTGCCACTATGATCCAAGGACTGCGAGTTTGAATCCCGATTGGCCGGGTTCTCTCTTCAGGTGGGCATACTCTCCCTAGCACCATGAACAATGTCGACTGACTTGGGCTTCTGCCAGGCAATCTATCAGAACTGTGGATCTGTGCTTTCCTTTAAGCACGCTAGCTGACCGGTGCTGATGTATCGCCAGCAGTTTGGAAAAAAAGGGACTTGACATCACTGGTATTGGAAGAGGCCTGTGCTCATCTGCCCCCTTCTAAGAGAGTCAGGGACATTGCAAGTGATAGGGAGAGTTGACAAAAGGGGCGGGTTAATTGTCCACTAAAATACATTAAAAGAAATAAATGAAAACTCTTTAAGTGCATTCCTTGTCATTATGGTCTATGGAGCACCTTCACCAAAAGTGCTCCTCTATCTTATAAAATAAACTTCACTGCCAACTTTCTCATCCTTTCACAAAAAACACCATACATCATCCACAGCTGACCAATCAATATGGAGGATATCTTACCTTCACCCACTGATCAAAGATGGAGAAGGTGTAGCTGTTTAAGAACTAAATTAACTATTCACAACTGTTCACCTTTTTCCTTCCATTTTCCATGTTTTGCTCAACAAATATATTCTGCACTTTATATTTATGCTGATATATTTTAAATTGAAAAGGTTAATTTATCACTGCAACCTTTTGCAAATGTATTTACCCACTTGTCAGTCCATCCCCACTGAAAGTGCATAAGACTTTAATGTGTAAAACTCTACATGTGCCTGCCTCTTTAACAAGATTATAAATGTAAGCTGCTCCTGCATAAATATGAAATGGAGAAAAAATTTAGATCAGAGGTCTGGAGATCAGTTCTGTAGAGTCACTGTCCTGCACAGGTGATTTCTCTGTTCAGACAATCCTGACTCTCTGACTGGAGATGAAGACCCCTGTTCTCGATTCTCCCAACACAGGTATAATGTAAAACATGAACCAAGCATTCAAATGTATGCGTCTTTGCATGGTAAGTGAAGTCAGTTCTCAAGAAAGCCAAATGTAGTGGGCAGGTTCACTGAGAAAAAAAATTAGTTTGCAGTGCAGTAATCACAGAATATCAAGCCTGGGATTAATCTGGGATTTTAAAGGGAGACAAATGTTCCTTGAAGTATACTTCCTTATGTGCTTTCTGATTAATATTCCACTTTGTTGCATTCTAGTCTGTTCTTGTTGCAGCACTGCTATCAGAACTGCATGCACTTACACATCATGCTAAAACACTACTCTAGGGCTGGTCATTTTGGATTTAGACAGCCATCTATTTTTCAAAGAAGGTGGTTCTTGGCCACATTTACTGATAAAACCCATCAGAATATCTGATGATAGACAGAATCTTGTCTGACGACTGAAGCCAACTGATCACACAAGCCTAATCAAATGTTCTCCTGGTTGGCTGGAAAACAGTCACACCAGCTCTTTGCCTATAAGACTGGACAGCCGTGCTGTAGCTGACTCACAGTGCTTTGCGCTCGTAGGCTGCAGCAGCGATGAGGAGACACTCCACACCCACAGCTGACGGAGGGATGTCTCCATCCTCTCCAACAGCCTCTCTCATCTCTCTCCTCTTCCTTGCTCCAGCCAGAAACTCCTCCAGGCCTTCACAGAAGTTCTCCCAAGCACACCTGAAGGCAACATACAAACAATCACACAAAGGGCTGCATCTTATAAACAATATCCAATAGCCTGATTATATTACAATTGAGACAATTGAGACTTGAAATGCAATGCAGTAACCTCATAAATAGCCCAGACCAACCAGTAGGTCCAGCAACTATTTCTTATATTTAGTGTTTAAAAGCTGAAATCTGTTTCTTTCTACTCTGTAAATTTTTGCCAGTTAAAGGTTTTGCATCAAATTAGCCATTTTTATGCTTATTCTAAAAAGATATGTGTAAAAACACTGAAATAATTATCTTTGGTTGCAAGTCTTTACCGATTCCTTATATGACTGTATTGCACATGGTGCCCCATTTGCTTCTTTAACCAAACAACTGTGAAGAACTTTAACACGAATGATGATCTGGTGATGAAATGGTGATTAAATAAACCTCAGTCTTCGTGAAAAAGACTGACATGTATGATTACAGTGCAGGTAGACGGATGTTCATTTCTGATGACTATGTCAACTGTCGGGGTGGAGGCTGGTGACCCTCTCTCCACCCCCATCAGTCGCCTGACACTGCAGTGAGACATTAAATCCCTGTTATCCTTGTGGACACAGCACGGGACATTGTTTATATCACTCTGAGAATTGTGCAGTGAACTGGGTATAATGTATCAGTGCACAGTACAGGAGGAAGTGTTCATGGTGTGAACGTACTGGATAACAAACTCCATTCAGAAGACATTTTCAGCAGTTTTTCACACAGACTGAGGTACATTCAGTCACAATCTTCCTCTACATTTAATATTAGTATTAAAGTAACTCACAATTGTTTGGGCAAAGAAACAAATGGGATACTGTATTTCTTATCACTACACTCAGTACAGTACAGGTCACTGTTGCACTGATTGTTGTGCCTTCATTGGTCTTTCCTGTCCTTGGTATTATGTTGCAGTTGTTGTATATCTTCTGTATGTATTGTATTGTATTGTATTATTTGTACTAGTGTTACGTTGGAGGTCCTGGAGACAAATTGCTTGATTTGACTGTGTGAAATGACAATGAACTTCATTTGACTTGACTTGATGTTTGAACCAATCCCAAACAAATTGAACTAACTCTGGATTTTTGTCCTAGGAAAGGGTGCCCTCTTGTGGCACTAATATGAGCTGCAACATGAACCTACATAATGTCCCTTTAGTGCTGTGCAGTCAGAAAAAAATTATTTATAAAATTATTATCATTTAAAAGCCTATTTTTACTTAATGTAGTTGCTGCACAAAACAGACAGAAAATACAAAAAATATACTGTGACGTTTTAAAAGATTTTTAAAAATTGGCGAACCATTTATGAGTGATGCACTGTATTTTGTCAAAATTTATTTATGCTTGTTGGAGTGTGTTGATTAAAACTCCAACAAAAATCATCTAGAACTGTAAGTAAATAAATTATAAGCTTTGTAAAGGCTAATACCATGGACCAACAAAGGTATGGTATATTGTGCAGACCTAACAGCGTAATAAATACCAGAATGACTTTTTAAGCAAATAACTGAAATGTCCTTCGTAGAAGAGGAGACCAAAAACAAGCTACTGACATCTGAAGACCCAAAGTAAGCCATCCTAAAATTGCACATATGTGTATTTACTCAGAATAATCAATCCTCAAGTATAAGTTTAATTCAAAGAGCTATGTGGTCTATGTGCTTGAGTCCAGGCCTAACAAAATTAGGTCAAACTGTGACCTACATTCTGACCCAATTAACTCCCTTTATAAATAAAAAGTCTTAGGTAACCATTACTCACATGGGTGAGTTAACTTGGTATGGCAAAGGGGCTGCACAAGATACTAATGAACCATTATTGCAATAATTGCCATCTTTTGAATTCTGTATGATGCAAATGAGCCAAAAAATGCTTACTCTCTGCATTGAAATCACAATCAATCATAGTTCCAGAAGTGCCTACTGGGGTAGTCTGATTAAACACGCCATTCTTGTGATCTGGCTAACAAATAAAGTCACAATATCGCAGACCAGGCTAATCAATCTAATCATATCACATCAAGAGTTCACTGGTATTTTGAACATATAATGCAAATCACAATTACAAGATTCAAGATTCAAAGCTTTATTGTCATATGCACAGTAAAGAGACATACATTGCTACTACAATATGTAGCAATCGAATCACAATACCACATTTTATGTCATTTCTCATATCATATGTCACTCCTGATGACTTTCTTCGATGCTGTGGTTATGGAGTGGTCTGCTGGGGCAGCAGTATCTCCACTGCTGACAGGAAGAGACTGAACAAGATCATCAGGAAGTCCAGCTCTGTCCTGGGGTGTCCTCTTGACCCAGTGGAGGTAGTGGGAGACAGGAGAATGAGGACTAAGTTTAAACACATGCTGAAAAACCTGTCCCACCCCATGCATCACTCTCTGACAGCACTGGGCAGCTCCTTCAGTGCAAGGCTGCGGCACCCACGGTGCATGAAGGAAACATACCGCAGGTCCTTTCTTCCACACGCCATCAGACTGTATAACACAAGCTGCACTCAGTAGACTGTAGTTTACTATTTATTTATCTTAACTTTCCTCTCATTAGTACTGTGGTGCTTTACTATGTGCAATATCCCAACTCATCATCATTTTTGTGCAATATGGGTATGTGTAATATCTCACTATTTATTTACTATCTATCTGCTATTTATTCACTATCAATCCTTGTGCAACTAAACTGGTCACAACATACACTTAAGGGGAAACCACATTTCCTCTGATCTCAGCTTCACTAGACTAGTTTATATATATTTTTTATTTTTAGTATTATTTTTTATTTTTATTTTCTGTCATTTTTTTATATATAGATTTTTAAACTGTAAACTTCAAACTTTATATTTATCAAACTTTATATTTATCAAACTACTGCACTGGGTAAAACTGGGACCTTGGGAATGTAATTTCATTCCACATCATGTACTACATGTGATGCGAATGACAATAAAATTACCTTGATTTTTATATATTGTCTATATATTTTTGACTCTCCCTCTGTCTTTTTCCTGTGCTACTGTAACATTGTAAATTTCCCCGCTGTGGGATTAATAAAGGATTATTTTATCTTATCTTATCTTATCTTATCTTATATAACTGATTAAATTTGACAACATTTTTGGGACTGTTCAATCCATATCCAAATCTCAAATTCCACCACAAAAATTTAGGTGATTATTTTGGTACAATTCAGAATTTAAAGAATACAGTGAAAATTCTACATTTTTATGGACTTTTACATTTCCAAAGACATTAATTTATTTATAGAACACATTTAAAACCAATGTGCTATACTCATCATTCAAGAAAAATACATGTACACACACTGTATATACCAATGTACAATTAAATACGTTCATGTAATTGAAAAAGCTAACCACTAAAAATTGTTTTAAAACTGAGACAGAAGTGGCTGTTCCAGAGTCTCTGCACTGCAACCGCAAAAGCTTGTCTCCATTGAGCTTCAGTCGAAATCGCAGAACAGCCAAGAGCAACTGGTCTAAATACCTCAGGGACCTGGAAGAGGGATGAGGTATAAATAACTCTGAGGTCTTTAAAAACTAGTAAAAAGAACCTTAACCTAGACCCTGTAATAAACAGGGAACCAGTGGAGGGATATGATTTCTGTTCTTTGTGCCTTGCAGTTTGCAACTAGGGGCATATATCAGTGGCTGATATATTATTTGACAACTGATATATTATTTGATGGTCTTATATTGAAATTTTGGCTGATAATTCCAAATGATGATTTTGTGTCCTATTTTTAGCTTGTACCTTGTGAACGTTCCATATTCTAGACTCCATGGCGTCCTCTGCTGGCCACTGTGTGGCTCCATGTAATGGCCGTTGATGACCAAAATGTAATGTGAATTTTACATAATTTACATTACAATCATTGGTTTAAAATATTGGTAGGATAACAGTACCAATATTTATATAAACATGTATATAAATCCATCGTTGCTTCTCTACTATAAACAAGGTTCATTGACACTGTATAGTCCATTACAGCAATCCAAGTAAGATGAAATGAGGACATGTATAAAGTGCTGAGGAGTGAGACACAATTTTGGAAACTGACTTGAGTTGTTAGAACTGAATTACTGACTTGAGTTGTTTTTTGACAAATGAATTACTGTATTTGTTTGTCAAACTTAAAGTCAGTATTTAAAACTACACCAGGGTTGAAGACCTGAAGTATCACATATTCTGAATGTACAAAATTTTCTAGCCTAAGTGGTTAAGTACCTTGGATTTGTATTCACTTAAATGGAGAATATTATTTGCTATTCAGAGTTTATTTTCAACCACACCCTCATATAATCTCTTAAGTGAGAACAAGTCAGCAGGCCTCAGTGCAAGATAAAGCTGTGTATCATCTGAGCAACAGTGAAACAGGATATTATACTTCCTGATGATACTACCCAACAGCAACAGATGTAGTGAGAACAGGAATGGAGCTAATATTGACCCTTGTGGTACTCCGTACGTGATAATAGAAACAGAAATTCACTTTCCAAATTTGACTGCAAATGTTCTATGACAAAGACAGTAAATTAAAGTTCCCTACCAAGACTCATGGTGTACTCAAGACACTAAATGAGAATGTTATAATAAACAGGAGAAGTAAGAAATAACTGTGTTAATTGGCTTGAGTTGGAACCTACTTTTGACTATAGAATATATTTGCCTGTGAAACTTAAGGTCAGGTTGAAAACCCCCATCATGTTTGTTGCCCTGATGGTTCAGATTATTTTGACAGTACAAGACTTTTCAGAAAGCTAGCTCAGGAGGTCATTGAAGAGCTGATACTGTAATTATGAAGAGATTTAAAACCAGACTGAAAAATGTCAAGTGAGTCCATAACTGTGCAAGCCAAAAGAGACTTAACTTTAGGAATGCATATGAACACATATCAAATATTTGTAAAAGTGTTTGTTTTTGCCATTTTCAGCCAAATAATTTTAATAATATGTGAAAAGCCCAAATAATGTATACCTGAACAAAGACATTTTTAATGACACTATTATCTTTTAATAGTTCCCAATTTATTTTAAGTCCATCCATTCATCATTTTCAATTTATCCAGGTCCAGGTTGTAGGGGCAGCAACCCAAGCAAAGTGGACCAGACATCCCTCTCTACAGTCACCTCTTGCAGCTGATATGTGAGGATTCCAAGGCATTCCCAGGCCATCTGAGAGACATAATCCCCCATGTCTTCTGTTGGGTCTCCTCTCAGTTGGACATGCACAGAACACCTCACCAAGGAGGCATCCAGGAGGCATCCTACCCAGGTGCCCCAACCACCTCAGCTGGCTCCTCTCAACATAGTGGAGCAGTGGCTCCACTCCAAGTCATTCCTGGATGTCTGAATTCGTCACCCTAAGAGGAAGGCTAATTTCAGCTGCTTGTATATGTGATCTCATTCTTTCGGTCACTACCCAAAGCTCGTGACCAGGTGAAAATTTGTAACATAGACTGACTACTAAACAGACAGCTTTGACTTCTGGCTCAGCTCTCTTCACCAAAACAGTCCGGTATAGAGTCTGCAGCATTGCAGATGCCGCTATGATCTGCCTGTCAATCTCCCACTCATTCTTACCCTCACATATAATTAAACTCATCCACTTGAGACAGGGACGCCTTCCCAACCTGAAGAGTGCACTCTGTTTTCGAGATCTGGAGGTACTAGTTTCATCTGCAAAAAGCAGATATGGAATCCTGAGGCCACCAAACCAGACACCTTCCTCCACTTGGCTATGCTGAGAAAATTTGGGCATAAAAATTATGAACAGATTCAGTGACAAAAGGCAGCCCTAGTGGAGTCCAACCTCAACTGGAAACCATGTTAACCATTATTTTAAGTCATCTTTCATGTTCATGTCTTTTATTTGGTGTTGGTTTCTGTCAAAAAATTTCATTTCAGTGCATCCCTACTTTATTTGGCCAAACAGTCTCCATTATTGCTATAGGCTATACTATTACAGTTAATACATGACACAACATTCCAAACTCAGCGCAGATGACCTTCTGTATACCTCATCCCTAAATGCCTATAAATGTATGACACTACTATATAATATAGTATTTGATGGTAATATATATATACAAACCGGATTCCAAAAAAGTTGGGACACTAAACAAATTGTGAATAAAAACTGAATGCAATGCTGTGGAGATGGCAAATGTCAATATTTTATTCAGAATAGAACACAAATCACAGATCAAAAGTTTAAACTGAGAGAATGTATCATTTTAAGGGAAAAATATGTTGTTTCAAAATTTCATGCCGTCAACAAAGCCTTTTTGCAAAATAATGATACTATAAAAAACACAAATGAGTCATAATCGACAGCACACTTCCTGATGATTTTGATTACTGATGTCAGTTTCTTTGAGCTCAGAAGACTGCAAGGGCTGTATCAGTGATACATTATTTGTAATGTTTTTTTTTTATTTTAATACTGTATTGAAATTATTACGCCCATGCACATTATATATTACATAGAATAGGCAGCTCTCATTAAAAAAATTATCAAGTACACTATGTGTCCAAACGTTTGTGGACAGTCCATCTAATGAATGCATTCAGCTACTTTAAATTGACACAGATGTACAAATGCACACACACACAGCTTGACTAGTCCCTGTAGAGATGTACTGCTAATAGAACAGGACTAAACATGAACCTGTTGGCATAATGTCTAATGCTAGGCATGGGCCAGAGGGGTATAAAGCCTCCCAGAATTGAGCTGTGGAGCTATGTTCTCTGCTCCATCGAATACTTTTGGGATGAGTTGAAGAGTTGGGGATGAGGTAGGTTGGTGACCATCCAACATCCTGACATATGCTCATGTCGCTGAATGGAATCAAATGCTCACAGCTATGCTAGCAAAATCTAGCAAAACCTTCCCTGCACAGTAGTTACTTGAACAAAAGCAGAAAACCTTTTGTAACACCCTTGATTTCAGAACAAACAATGAATGAGCAGCTGTCCCAGTACTTTTGTCCATATAGTGTAGTACAGTACCAGCAATCTTAATACATGAAGCACTTAAGCACTTAATACCAACATCCCTGATTTCCGTTCACTCGAAACATTTAAGTGTTCTTTCAGTGCCATTTGTAAGAAGTAATGGGCTTAACTGATCTGTGTCCAATTATTTCCTTCATATTCCACTTGACTGGCATCCTGATGACCCTGGTATGTTCTTTTATTCATCCAGTCAACTAACAAATAGCCTTGGCCTGCTCTGGCCACAAAATGCCCATCATTTATTCATATAGTTACTGGTTATGCTCATCATCTCAATCTGACAAATGCTCCCCCACTAAAATGTCAATAATGCTCCCTTTGGGACCAGCATTCAAATATGACTCTCAATTCAGTTGCTAAGTGCTCCCCTCTCTCTTCCATCTCCATCTCTCCATCTGATTTTCTCCCCCATGCTTACTCTTTTCTCTCTCATTTAATCATTTACTATGTGGTAGCAGAAAATCTTTTTCAAGCAATACTTCCAATTATTTCTGATCCAGATCATTGAAGGGACAGTCAGAACATAGATGATAAATGAAACATGGACAGCAATAAAAGGTAGCGACTGTTGGTATAATAGTTTTCACTGAGCCTAGTACTAGATAATATAGTGTCATGCAAAAGTTTGAGAATGCCTGTTAAAATACCAGGTTTTTGTGATTTTAAAACATTTGATCAATATTAATAATTTCAGACCTTTTTCCATATTTAACATGACCTATAATACGATCAATTCCATTGAAAAACAGACTGAAATTGTATAGAGGGGAAAAATAAAACTAAAAAACAAAATAATATGGACACACTCTTGTAATAAACTGTGTACAGAGATACAAAACATTCCCCTCACTCACCCAAATGTGACTTACTGATGTGACTCTTACCTGTTAGGATTGTACTCAGTCACTGAGTTCTCCTCTGAGCTTTCCTCAGACTCAGAGAAGAGTTCGGAGAGCTTGTCTGAGATATTCTGATGATTTTGTGATGATGCATCTGATTCAGGACTCACTGGCTTCCTCTGCCAGTTTGGATGAGCTCTAACCCTGTACTCCTCCAAAACATCTGTAAATTGCAGATATGAGGAGATAAAACAGAGAGAGGTGCAATTATGTTTAACATATGGTTTGAACTGAGTAACAATAAACACATGAAACCAGCACTTGTCCAGAAGTCCAGGAGCAAAATGTACAGGCCAGCATATTTGAATTCACCAAGTCCAAGAATGACCCCCATTGATCATTACACAATAAATAATATTTGATGGTTTGAATACTGTAGCAGAAAGAGGTGATTCAGAAGGACTTCCAGAGATTTGACTTCATATGTAATGTTCTCTGTTGTGTGTTCATGTTAGGTTCATGTGTGGTAATTCTTAGAGAATGTGTATGGCAGACATACCGGCATGGTCTCGTAGAAGGATAATGGTGTGTGTTCCTGGACTATGCACTGTGTCATGGATGTCCTGAGAACCAATGTCAGGCAGAGATGAATCCAACAGGGCCACCACAGCTCGTAAAACATCTCCGTTTTCCACCTGCAAAACACCACAACGTTTACACTCTCATACACAAAGAGACATATGTATTCACCAAGTATTCACTCCCCTTGGTTTTTGACCTATTTTGTTACATTACAACCTGTACCGTATTTTCCGGACTATAAGTCGCGGTTTTTTTCATAGTTTGGCCGGGGGTGCGACTTATAGTCGGGAGCGACTTATGTGTGTGTATTTTCATCGGTCAATCTCCAGCAATACAACACAGCAGAGAGAATCAGACTAATATTCATGCACTCACTCACACAGGTATGCATCTGATCTACCCCCCACACCAAGGGTGACTATCCTAAACTACACAAGCACTCACACATGCACACATTTATTCATACAACACAGAACACTTAAAGCTTTTACCCCTACATGAACCCACAGAACAGTTACACTAACCCTCCCAAACCACCCCCAAAGACCCCTGGGAATATGCAAAACGGCAAGTCTCCTATGGTAATGCGACGCCCCCTAGCATTACCGGTATATCATTTTACATGTTATTTTCACACTAAACCGCAAGAGGGCGCTCTAGGCTCGTGTTGATAATTTCAACATTGCAGTAACTTTTAAAAACAACTGGAAAACATGGGTAGGGGAAATTAGGTCACCATCATGCTTCCCGTCGCTGTATTCCTGGTAAAATGCATCTAGCACTGGAAGCGCAGATGCAACGAAATTTCTGGTCAGGG
>BRDA01007306.1:16555-28360 GCA_036984385.1 Crenuchus spilurus
TATGTATACAGAGAAACACATACTCTCACATTTGCAACACCACAAGCACTGTGTCATGGATGTCCTGAGAACCAATGTCAGGCAGAGATGAATCCAACAGGGCCACCACAGCTCGTAAAACATCTCCGTTTTCCACCTGCAAAACACCACAACGTTTACACTCTCATACACAAAGAGACATATGTATTCACCAAGTATTCACTCCCCTTGGTTTTTGACCTATTTTGTTACATTACAACCTGTACGGTATTTGTAAATGTTTTCTGCTATATATATTTGGAAATAAAAAACAGAAAATTGGCATGTGCATATGTATTCACCCTCTTTGCTATGAAGCCCGTAAAAAGTTGTGGTGCAACCAATTACCTTCAGAAGTTACATGCTTCCACCTGTGTGCAATCCGAGTGACACATGATATCAGTCATGTCAGTATATACACACCATTTCTGAAAGGCCCCAGAGGCTGCAACACCATTCATCAAGAGTCACCACTTACCAAACAATACCATGAAGACCAAAGAGATCTCCAAACAAGTCAGGAACAGAATTGTTGAGAAGTATAAGTCAGGGTTGGGTTATAAAAAAATATCCAAATCTCTGATGATCCCCTGGACCACCATTACATCTATTATCATCAAATGGAAAGAACATGGTACCACAACAAACCTGTCAAGAGAGGGCCACCCACCAAAACTGTCAGACCGGACAAGGAGGGCAGTAACCAGAGAGGCAGCACAGAGACCAAAGGTAACCTTGAAGGAGCTGCAGAGTTCCCAAGAAACTGGAGTATCTGTCTATATGGCCACTCTACTCTATAGCGCTGGGTGTTATGGATGAGTGGCCAGAAAGTCTTTACTGACAGACAAAAATAGGAAAGTTCATTTTGAGCTTGCCAAAAGGCACGTAGGACACTCTCCAAGGTGCTCTGGTCAGATAAGACCAAATTTGAATTTTTTGGCCGCCAAGGGAAACAATATGTCTGGCACAAATCCAACATATCTCATTACCCCAAGAAAACCATCCGCACAGTAAAACATGGTGGTGGCAGCATCATGCCGTGGGATGTTTTTCAGCAGCAGGGACTAGAAAACTGGTCAGAGTTGAGGGGAAGATGGATGCTGTTAAATGCAAGGATAATCTTGCACAAAACTTGTTTTGGTCTGTCAGTGATTGGAGAATGGGATGGAGGTTCATCTTCCAACAGGCTTAGCATATTGCTAAAGTAACACTCGAGTGATTTAAGATTGTAAATGAATTAAAATGGCCTTGTCAAAGCCCAGACCTTAATCCAATTGAAAATGTATGGTCAGTCTTGAAGATTGCTGTTCACCAGCAGAAACCATCTAAATTGAAGGAGCTGGAGCAATTTTGCCTGGAGGAATGGGCAAAAAAATCCCAGTGACTTGCAGCTGTAATTGCAACAAAAGGTGGCTCTACTATGTACTGACTTTAGGGGGGGTGAATAGTTATGCACACTGAAGTTTTATGTTATTTTGTCTTATTTGTTGTTTGCTTGACAATAATAAGTAAATCAAATGTTCAAAGTTGTATACATGTTCTGTAAATGAAATGATTCAAACCCTCAAATAATCAATTTTAATTCCAGGTTGTGAATACTTCCACAAGGCACTGTAGTCTATGCTGCTTTTGTTGGAGTAACTGTCCATATAGTCAAGGAAAGGCTTTCTACTAGACTTTGGAACATTGTTGTGAGGATTTGTTTGCATTCAGTGACAAGTGCATTACTGAGGTCAGGATATTGGATGATCACCATTACCATCTCACCACCAATTCCACCAACTCATCCTAAACATATTGGATGGAGCACAGAACACAGCTCCACAGCACAATGCTGGGGTTATTTTGTAGCCCTCTAGCCCACACCTGGCATAAGGCATGATGCCAATAGGTTAAATTTTAGTTCTATTGGCAGTGTTTCTCTCCAGAGACTAGACAAGTTGTGTGTGTGTGTGTGTGTGTGTGTGTGTATGTCTGTGTGTGTGTGTGTGTATTTGTACATCTGTTTCAACTTAAAGTAGCTGAATGCCTTCATTAGAAGGGGTGTCCATAAATATTTGGATGTATAGTGTAGCTCAAAGCTTAGTAGTTAAGGTTTTAATATCAGTATTTGTGTCAGAATAAATGCAATCATTCCATTTCTAACATATTTTAGAATATTACTGAATGTATTCAAATTTATTCTTCATAATCAGTTGAACTGCCACCTTCTGAAGCAGTTTTACACACATAAATGTGTGTATGTGTCATTGGTAGTGGTGTAGAGCTGGTTTGGTGTGATCCAGCAGCAGTGACAGGGCTGGGGATCAGCTAGCTTATGCAGCGCCGTTTGGCAGCCCCGGAAAAATCCAATCAATTAAGAGGAAGAGATCCAGGGCAATATGAGACAAGCACAGGGCTGAAATATGACCTATATTCATAATCACACAGGCTGAAGGATCATGTTTCTCATTTTCTGAGCAGTGTGTGTACCTGTCTGTATGTACGCAAGTGTGTTTGAGTGTTAGGAGAAATGAAAATAGCTGACAAAAGAGTGAGGCACAAATGTGAGAATATTGTTTATGGACTAATGTCTTCTATTCTAATTTACACAGTGTTTATTGAAAATGGTCAAGGACTAATATCCTTTATTCTAGTCATTCATAGTGTTTTATAGAGGTTGTGTATGGACTAATATATCCTATTCTAATGATGAATAGTGTTTAGTGAGGTTATTTACACTGTTATCTCCTATTCTAGTGTTTAATAATGTTTATTGAGGTTGTTTATAGACTAATATATGCAATTATGGTGTTTACTGAGGTTGTTCATGGGCTAATATCTCCTATTCTCGATTATCCACAATATTCCTGTCCCATGATGCCTTGCACATAATATGTGGAAAGTAAACAGCCAAACTATAAGACTGTAAAGCACATTGTCAACAAATTGTTGGAGACATATTGTAAGAGTGTTTGAGTGTCAGGAGACATGGAAATAGATTACAAAAGAGCGTGGCACAAGTGTGAGAAGATGAAAATAAAGAAATGTTTGGGTGACTTAGTCACCGGGAGTGTATGTGCATTTCTCAGTAAGAGTTCAGATTTTTACTCAAAACGTCATTCTAATATTCACATAATCAATCAGACTGCTCCACATGTGTAATGGCCACTGCTATTCAAGTGTGGATATAAGAGGTTGTACTGTATTATTATGCTTTCTGCATGAATACAAACATCATTACAGAAATGTAGCATTTAGCTGAGTTAGCAACTAGCAAACTATTTAAAAACACTGTACCTGCTGGTCCAGTGAATCTTCATCAGATGTATTAATAGATTCTAAGATATTTTTTTAGAAAACTTTATACTAGATGTTGCAACATTGCTGTGAGGATCTGACTGTATTCACACACAAGAGTATTATTGAGGTCAGGTCATGGTCAATGCTTTTCTATGGAGATTATACACTGATGAGTCACAACATTAATATCACTCAGAGAAGAAGTGATGAATACTGATCTCGTAAATTTGTGTATGTGAAGGTCGGAGATATATAAAAGGGTAAGAGAACAGACGGCTCTCATACACATGTTGGGTTAAGAAAAATGTGCTGACCTGACCACTTTGACAAGTTCCATATAGTTATGATCAGACAACTGTGTCAGGGCATCTCTGAAAAAAACAAAATTAGCAGGGTGCATGATGACAGGACCTACCAACAGTGGCCTCCAAACTCCACATCTCAAACTGACCATCCATAAGACTCCACTTTAGAAAAGAGGTTGTTTATGGATTAAATTATCCTATTCTAGTCATTAATAGTGTTTAATGAGGTTGTTAACAGACTATTATCTCCTGTTTTAGTTATTAATAGTCTTTATTGAGGTGGTTTATGGACTGATATGTCCTGTTCTAGTGATTAACTGTGTTTATTGAGGTTGGTTATGGACTAATATCTCCTATTCTACTTATTAATCATCTATAGTTGGTAGGTATTGACCACTGCTGATGTTGTTTATGGACCACTATATCATGTTCTAGTGATTACTAGCATTTATTGAGGCTGTTTATAGACTATATCTCCTGTTCAAGTGAAAAATAGTTTTTATTGAGGATGTTCTAGAGTATTCACAATATTTCTACATAACATGACGCCTTGCACAAAACATGTGAAGGGTAACAGCTGTACTAAAGCCTATAAACTTACCGTCAACACCAAACCTACCATAGAAGGCTGGAGCAGCAACATTTGTGGATTTTATCATAGTCATCAAATGGTTTAAAATAATTTTATTGTGAAATAAAGCCATGAGCTGTCATGGAAAATTCTAGGTATCTAGGACCTAGTAGTGTAAATTCAAATCTAGCCTCAGTAAAGAATGCTTTAGCTTTCTAAATTGCACAGAATGCTTAACTAAAACGAGTGCGACCAAGCCGCGTACACAGACTAAAATAGAAGCAGGCCCACCTCCCACACAAGAAAATGAGTGGAAAAGAACACACACACACACATACATGCCTAGAGATGTTTGTGCAGTGTGGTAGGCTATTTGTTACTGTGAATACAACATTTCCCATCTGAGCTCCCCCTAAGCAATATTTCTTTCAGAAGTGCCAAATGGCAAGTCCCGGGGGATCTGCTAGCAGGGCCTGGACTATTCTCCCATTTCTTTGACAGGGAGATATATTCATTACCTTTGAAGTCTAAGAGCCTGGTTTGGAACAGTACGTTTTGCATTATAAGCAAGATGTCACTGAGTCAGAACCGGGATGAAAACACATTCTGAATTCATTTAGGCCAAAAGGATTTCAAATCCCACCTTATGCAGAAGCACTGGGGCATCCCTCGCTTGCAGTAGCTGATGGAAGTTAACCCTGATGGGATGGGCAGAGAAGGCCTCTCGAGTGCCCTCGGCCCCAGGGTAAAAGGACACACTGTGAAGACGAACCACACAACCGTCCATGCCAGTCCACGTCTCACAAGTCCAGCTAAACTTATAGATGGACAGAGAGATGCAGAGATAATTGTAATAATGAGTTGGTCACATATACACAATGGATGAATAAAAAAATCCCCAAATATAACCAAACTATGACAGATTTAAGTCAGGCTTTATCACATTATTCCAAACAGGATGGCCTGACATTCCTTCCCTAATATTTTACACATGCTCAAATCTTACTTTTTATTATTTTAATAAATTAGACTTTTTTGCTTTAATTTTCTGCATCAGTGCATTTTGAAGGAGTTTAGTTTATAATGTTGTTTGTATAATATGAAAAATGAAAGTAATGCTATTGATCTGATTGTATTTGTAGCCTAGCGATGGGCTGGCAACCTGTCCTAAGTTTAGATTAGATTTAGATTAGTGCAATGCCCTGCCCAGTGTCCGATGAAGGGGTAGGGGACTCAGCATCACCCTAATAAGGATTAAGTGGAAGATAATGGATGAATTAATGGACGAATAATTTATTTGTGTTTAACTGAATAGACAATGGATGCTCATTATTTTTGGCATACTAACTCATTATTTTGAGATATTATGTTCTGATACAACCAAACTTGGACATATTATCTTATTATATCCCCCACTTAATTGCAGCACTCTGCACTTTATTATTATTATTATTATTATTATATTCTTCTACCCTTCTGCTCACCAATGTGTGTGGAGAACTGTGTGGGTCGTTTGTATTCTGTGTACTGTGTGTGTGTGTGTGTGTGATTGAGAGAGAGAGAGAGAGAGAGAGAGAGAGAGATAGAGAGAGAGAGAGAGAGAGAATTGTATGTGTACTGATTTTTATGTTACTGCACTAGTGTAAGTTGTATTGTCATCTTCTGTATTCTGTGTACTGTGTGTGTGAGTGTGTGTGTGTGTGTGTGTGTGTGTGTGTGTGTGTTTGTGTGTGTGTGTGACTTTATGTGTGTGTGAGAAAGAGTGAGTGAGAGAGAGATAGAGAAAGTGTGTGACTGATGTTTATGTTAATTAAGCTCTATTATCTACTTCTGTATTCTTTGTACTCTCTTTCTCTTTCTGTGTGTGTACTGCTTTTGCATCTTAAAAATACTGAGATAAATATGATGAAAGTATCTCAAAATAATGACTATAATCTAGTAATTATTATAGTATAATCTAAAAAAGTATAATGACTTGGTATATAATTTCTAAATAATGAGTTCATATGTGACAATTATGACTTATTATCTCAAAATTAATTTTTAAATATGGTTAATATGTTTATGTTTATGGCATTAGGCAGTCCCTCTTATCCAGAGCGAAGTACAAAAGTGCTTTGTTTCCATTGAGAATCATTTCAGCTAGTACCGACAGGTTAGAGTCCAAATCATTCAGTTCAGACACTGTTGGAACAAAACCATTAATATTACATAGAAAGCATGAAAGATACACTATTGTACCCAATAAAAGAGCATTAGAATGCATTTCAATAAGTGTTTTAAACTAGTGCTCACTTAAGTGCTCGACAATATTTCAAATGAATGGGTTAATGTGTCAATATAATGACTTGGTATATCATTTCAAAATAATGGCTTAAAATCTCAAAATATTAAATTCTTTGAACAATGATGACTTATCTCAAACATTTACATTTTAAAATAGTGATAAAACCTAATAAAACCTTGGTATCTCTAAATAATAAGTTAAAATCTAAAATTAATAAGTTAATTTGTGATAATGATTTTTATCTAATAAAATGAATTTTAATATGTTTTTATGTATGAAAAATGAATTACTGTGACAATGATGACTTATCTCAAAATCTTAATTTGAATATAATTAATATGTGAAAATAATTTTGAAATAATGACATTATCTTAAAGTAAGCTGTTGAGATAATGATTAGTAGTCAAAATAATGATTAATTTCACTTAAATCTGTAAAACATGTATAACTGCTGTGATGGTTTATAAGTGCTGCTGTAGTGTTACTGTAGGGCAGTTACTGATAGATATAGTTTTATACTCCTCACTCCTGCTCTCAGCACTGACAAACTGTTTCTCTCAAAATAAAAAATGTAAACGCTAAACTACGCCACTCCACGCAGGTGTTAAATAAAATAAAGAGAGAAAAGATAAACTGCAGGGTTTTAGACTTTATAGCCCGGCTGTTAGCTAGGTAGCTATAGTAAGCTCTAAAGTTCAGTCGTTAGTTTGGCTCGTTTTCTGCTTAAATAAACACAAACTCGTTTACCTGAATACTCTGTTTGCCTCTCTTCAGTCTTTATACTCCTCACTGATGTTCTCTGTTAGCTTGTTGACTCAGTTTGGATGACTATTTACAGGCTTCCTCACCTGAGAACAGCTCGTTTGTTTTGAGGACCTGAGGGGTTACTATGGCAACAGGATTAATCAGTCGCAATGCCTTATGGGAAATGTAGTTTTTTTTAACCGTATGTAGACTCACATCCTGCTGAAAGTAAGAGTTTATTTAATGGATTAGCTGTCTAATATTGAAGTTTGTTTCTAGTACTTACCGTACAATAAAGAAAACACTGAACAGTGAGATTTCAGTAAAATCTTATATTATTTTTCTGAGATCTAATCTCATTATTAACATAATCACTACTCTAACATATTAAGTTATTATTTTGACATAACATAATATTTTAGGATAATGGCTTATTATCAAAAGTGATGAGATAACATATTGCAAAATAATAACTGCATATTTTTTAAATAATTCTTTAAAATAAAAAAGATATTACATCTCAAAGCATGTTAATTTAAATATTAACTTATTTTATTTTGAATATATGAAATATAATTTCTTTTTAAATATATTTTAGAATATTAACTTAATATCTAAAAAAAGTGAAGCCTAATATTTTAAAAATAATGACGTACTATAATAAAATAATAACTTAATGTTTGACATTAATTGCTTCATATCTAACAATACTGATGTTGAATGTAAAGTATCTCACAATAATGCTTACTATCTTAAAAATAATGATTTATTCTCTTAAAATGATTTAATTACATCTCATATTCTTACTTAAAATCTCAAGATAATGGGCCCAGAGTGGCTCGGCAGACTAAGGCACTGATACTATGGTCAGAGGATTGTGAGTCTGAATCCTGGTCATGCTGTTTACGATTGGCAGAGAGCAAAATTGACTGTGCCCTTTCTGGATGGGTAGGTGTCTGTTAGCTGATCCATTAGAACTGGGGATCCTGCACTTTCCTCAGAGCGTGTTGGCTACCCAGTGATGATGTATCAGGAGACTTCACATTCATCAGAGGAGGCATGTGCTAGTATTCACCCTCCTAGAGAGATATTACAAGTGGTTGAGCGAGTCCTGGTAGATGGGTGCGTTGATTGGATACTAATACATTGGAGATAAAAATGAAAAAGAAAAATCTCAAGATAATGAGATTACATTGCAAATTATGATAGAAAATCACAAGATAATGAGAATACATCTAAAATGTATAAAAATTATGTCTTTTTATCTAACAATATTGAGATCATATCTCAAATTATGACTTAATATCTGAACAATGTCACAAAATAATGTCTACATTTAAAATATGACTTAATATCTCAAACTATATTAAAAAGATTTTATCAACTATGGATTAGTATTTCAATAATGGCTTAATATAGTAAAAGAATGAGATTATATCTCAAACTATGACTTAATATCTGACAATAGTGATTTAAAATAACAAAATAACGAGAATACATATGACATTATGACTCAATACCTCAAAATAATCATTAAAAAGCTAAAAAAAAAAAAAAAAAAAGATTATATGTCCAGTGTTGTAGCTCTGCTGTCTGATGTGAGATATGCAGGTTACAACGCTTGGGTGGGGTTTTAGAACACGAGCGCGAGGGGAGGGGCTTGCGAGCCCGACTGCTGATTGGTCTGGCTCGTTATCTTCAAGGCGTGGCTTGGGGAGGGGGGTTGTGGGCGATGACGTCAGTGGAGCTGTTCAAAGCGTGGTGGTGCTGGACAGAGACCCGCGTCGTCGTCCTCGAGGCAGGAGCGAGGGGAGGGGGGTGGACCCCGCTGTGGAGAGGAAAAACAGGGTGTGCTGGGAACAGTGCTGCATAGGGACTGTGAGTAAGATCAAACCGATCCAGAAAAAGTTGGGAGGGGAGGAAAGGAGCGGGTCTGTGTGGATGAGCGCGGTCCACGTTGCCTTGGTCTACATACGTGTACATGGAGCAGCCAGACAGGCAGGCTGCTGGGAAGGGAGATGATTTGAATGGCTTTTGCATGCCTGTGTGAGACCACGCAGCAGAGCAGGTGTGTACTATCTGTTCATTTGTTTGCTTGGGGAGCCTGAACAATAGCCTGGTGAACAACTCAAATGATATCGTTTTCATTAGTAACTGAGCTCAGAAGAACAAGGAGTGAGCAGCATGTTGCTTGTATACTATACTATGCTTATGCTGCCTTCCAGATTCTCTATAGTAAGGAAATTCTCACCTTTAAGCCTTGCATAATGGCTATGGGCTTGTATAGGTAATGTGCACAATGGCATTAAGAGCTAACCTGGCCTTTAGGGCTGTTTCCTTAACATAATAAGGGTTATTTGTGCTTTGAGGGCAGTTTCTGCTTGCGAGTTAGAAAGGGTTACTCTTCCTTTAGGGCTGTTTCAGTAGGCTGCTATATGGCCTCTCATATGTGTAGTTTCATTTCTGGTGGTAAAAGCGTCTTGCACTTTCTGAAGGTGAGTATCAATAATACACATGATATATAGGGCTGTTTAAGAGTAGCTGAAACCTTTAGGGCTGTTTCTGCTCAGATGCAAGGGCTGCTTGTACTTTTAGGACTGTTAGCACATGATAACAGACCTTTAAGGAGGTTTACTGGTGTTCTTTTGGTGTTCACATTTAGAGCTGTTTCTGAAGGCTGCTATTGCCTTTAGGGCAGTTACAGCAGGCAAACACTAGGCTGCACATCTTTAGGGCTGTTTCTTGAGCAATAATAAGGGGCTAATTACATCCTAAGGGTTATTCTGATGCTAATGCTAATGCATTCAGGGCTGAATTTGGTAATGGTCACTTACATATATATATAAGGCTGTTTCTATATTCTATTAAAGGGTATTAGTGCCATAAGGGCTAGTCAGAAAGGCTGATGTAGAGCTACTCATGCAGTCAAGTATAATTTTGTATGGTAGTAAGGGTCAATTAAACCTTTAGGGCTGTTTCTATAACCTAACATGAGCTATTAATGCCATAAGGGCTATTTTCATAGACTGATGTACATAGACTGATTTTGTATGATGGTAATGGTTAAACCTTTAGGGCTGTTGCTATAACTTAATACAAGCTATTAAAGCCATAAGGGCTATTTTAATAGACTGATGTACATAGACTGATTTTGTATGGTGGTAACGATTAAACCTTTAGGGCTGTTGCTATAAGCTAATCTGGACTATTGCCATTAAAGGGTTTAATAAGGTCCTTATTGTGACAAAGGCAATTTTAATATTCTGGCATCACTCACACCTAAAGGGCAGTTGTGGCTATAATTTACTAAATTCATACTAAATTACTAAATATACTAAATTTTGTGCTTGCTTACAAAAAGGAATATGAAAAATCAATGTAGCCATTTATGTTCTGTGTTGTGGTTTGAGTATCTGATTTTTAATAGTCTATTTCAGTGGACACCAAGCCTCCAGCTGGAGATCTGCCTTCCAGTAGGTCTCACATTCAACCAAAATCTGATAGGTAGTGAAGAACTTCTGAAGGTGATAATTAGATGGAGTTGACTAACCCTCTGGAGTCTTGAGAGGGTTTTCAGACACTCTGATGTAATCCTACATGCCCTGAGTTTTTACAAATTGCACCCATCTAAATTTATTTTCCAAAGTGTTACACAGGCTTGTTCAGCACAAACTCAGCAACAACAGTGTCAAAACAATAAGAGTGTCATAAATCTACATTTTATTAAATCTGTTATAAATGTAGACTTTCCAAAAGCCTATTTTCAGATGTGCTGATTGTATGTGCTTTTATTCCTAAAGCTTAACAAATGTGAGTTGACACTCTGTTTTCACTCAGTCACTGACACTGAATATTCATCAGACAGGTGTGAACACCCAGGTGAGAAGTTTTTGTTCAGGTGCAGCACTCTTTGTTTATGGAGGCAAAATCGGCTGGAATTTCTGTGTCCTTATATGAATGACACATTGTGTGAGTGGGTGGAAAAAAGCGCAGCACTCTGACTTGTGGTGAAAAATGTGTCACTGCTTAATAATGCTTCTCTCACAAATATCTTAAAACATATATAGATTCATCCTACAGTATATATATATATATATATATATATATATATATATATATATTTGAAAATTAGACCCTTTAAGGCAGGAGTGTCCAAACCAAGTCCTGTAGAGAGGGATTCCTGCACAGTTTGGTGATCTTCCAGTTCAAACACACCTCATTCAGCTCAGCAAGTAATAAGCATGTTTAAGTGTAGTGTCAGAGCAGGGCAATCACCAAACTGTGTAGGAATCCAGCACTTAGGGACTGGAGTTGGACATGTCTGCTTTATGGTCTCCAGGGTATGTTTAGTTTTGCTTCTCGGATAAAATCTAGCAGACTTATATATATTTTTGCGAAACGTCGGCACAGACTCCAGAGGTGGAAGTTGAAGCCCGTAAGAAGTTGGATCTCAGAAGGGTTTTTGACCCCTGGTCTATTTGATAATGTTAGCGTATTTATATAAATGCTTTGGCTGACCTGAGAACACTTTATTGTCATTCACATCATATGTTGTACATGAGGTGGAACGAAATTAAAATCCCAAGGTCCCAGTTTTA
>BRDA01007306.1:30928-54951 GCA_036984385.1 Crenuchus spilurus
CGCTCCGTAATATCATACAACTCTCAGATGAATTTAGATTGTGACTGTGTTGGGGAGAAGTGGAGCAGGTGTGTGTGTGTGTGTGTGTGTGTGTGTGTGCGTGTGTGTGTGCGTGTGTGTGTTAGCAGTATTGATCAGCTGCTCTTGTCTGAACAGATCCTTTACCTTCAGTAGTGACTGTGTTTTCACCTTCACATTTCACAATATTCAAAATGAAAGACTTCTTTGTGAAAGTGAAAGTCAGGATGAAAAATTACACTAAAGTAAGGTTGTATGTGCTTCTTTGAGTCACCATGTAAAGCCTAAAATAATCCAGAAAGTGTTTACAAAAAGTGAGATTCGCTGATTTCTAGATTAGCCAATGAGACTTCCTGACATCCAGATTAGCCAATGAAAACCTCTGATGGCCAGATTAGCCAATGAGACTTCCTATCATCTAGATTAGCCAGTGAGACGCTCTAATGGCTAGGTAAGAAAATGAGATATGCTTACATCGACATGAGCCAGTGAGAGGCACTAAGAGCAAGATTAGTCAATGAGATGCTCTGATAGCTAAATTACCAACATTTGTGCAGTAGTTCTGAGAAATTAAACTCATTTGTGTTCCCATCTGATCTCTTTGTTGTGTAACTACTGAGATGTAAAGGAGATCTAAGCAGGTCTGTTTTAAGTAGACTTGTTTATGCAGTTTCTGACCCAGGGAGACATTCTGCAATCTATAAAAAAACTATCTGAGAAATAAGAAGTGGATGCTTTCACGTTGCTTCCTGTGTTTGTGTGTGTTTGTGTGTGTGTGTGTGTGTCCTTCACACAGTTTCACCATATGCTAGGCCTGTGGTATGTGCTTTGTTCAGTATTATGCATGTAGGCCTCCGGAGACGGGCCTTATTGCACCAGATTCTTTGTGCAGAGTCTGTGTGCTCCTGCAGGTCTACAGATTTGACAGATCTGTGTTTTCCTCCATGTTTGCAAACACTGACCCTGATTTCTACTCTGCTGTGTTAGTGAGTACTCTACTTTTTATTCAGTTACATGTGTCGTTGTAGTCATTAACCTTTAACCCTCGAGTTTAATTAGATTCTGTTGTGCTGGTTGAGCTCCTGGTCTGCTTTACTCGTGGTCACTCCTCTCAGGTTGGAGCTTTAATGTTTTATTTTAACACTTAAATGGTCAAACTGAAGAATAGAGCTGTACTTCATACACTGACAGACAGATAGGGGTGCACAGATAAGGAATTATTAAGCTTTGATATGATAACTGATGGTGGCAGATACTGACATCATACTGAGAATGTAAACTATTTTAGCATAAATAATATGATGCTGCCAAATTGTAACAATATTTAATCATGAGGTCTTTAGAGCGGTGTGTGTGTGTGTGTGTGTGTGTGTGTGTGTGTGGGGCGGGTTATATGAGAGTGGGGTATGTAGGGGGAGTATGTAGGGGGCGTATGTTAGGTGGGGTATGTAGGGGGCATATGTAAAGGGGGTATGTAGGGGGCATATGTGAAGGGGGTATGTAGGGGCGTATGTGAGGGGAAGTATGTAGGGGGCATATGTTAGGTGGGGTATGTAGGGAGGGTGTATTTGAGGAGGTGTATGTAGGGGCTGCATGTGGTAAGTGGATATGTATGGGGTGTATGTAGTAGTAAATTAGGGTGGTGTGTCATGGGCTGTTTATGAGAGGGTGTATGTAGGGGGTTGTATGTAAAAGGGGAGTATGTAGGGGGTGTCTCTCTGAAAACAAATGATCTGGGGAAGGTTGTGCAGGGGACCTTTTGAAAAAAAAGTCATAATTAGACATTTCTGACTTGTTTTAATGATCTGCCCGTACAGTGAGATCAATTTACTAAATAAAATAACTTTTAAAAAGAAAATGCCTTATTTGAAGTGAAAGTTTTAATAAGCTTACAACACTCTGAAAATTAGAAACATGACATATTTCAACTCGATTTCAGATGATTTCACTTGCTGAGATGATTTTTTTGTAGAGTGTCATATAAAAAAGTGTTTGAGTGTGACCTGTATGTTGGAGTGCAATGTGTGAACAGGAGGTGTGCTCTTCACCCCCTTTTCCCCTCGTTTGAGAGTGTGTGTTTGTGTGTGTGTGTGTGTGTGTGTGTTTGTGTGTGTGTGCGTGTGTGTGTGTGGGCTGTCCGCACAGCTGCAAAGCCGTTGTGCTACCTTCCTTTTCCTGTGCTCTTTGTGCTCAGTCTTTCAGCAGAGCTGCAGTGATGCTGTACTTTACCAAAATCCTCCTGAACGCAGTAAAAAAGGGTCATTTCCCCGTCCTCCCACAGACTGGACAGCAGCCGGGGCAGATTACACAGCTGGGATGGGTAAAGCTCTTCTACTGAATCATGTTATTGACCTACCTATGAGGCCGTCGTGTATGTAGTGAACAGAGGAGAAGCTGTGGAAAAGTTTTGAACTAAACACTGTGCATTAAATGTGTGGACAGTATTTGAATTTGCTGGGGTGCACAAACTTTTGCACAGTATGTATGAGCATGTAAGTGAATCCAGTTCAGCATAGATCTGCAGCCTGTTACTGTGAGCAAGTGTGTTTTTACTCTGCTGCTCAGTATAGCCTAGTTGGCTATATGACCATATAGCTCCACTGAGCATACAGGTCCACTTTGTAGTTCTACAATTACAGACTGTAGTTTATCTGTTTCTCTGTTTACTTTATTCACTCTGTTCTACAATGATCAGGACCCCACAGAGCAGGTGGATCATTCTCAGTGACACTGATGTGGTGGTGGTGTGTTAGTGTGTGTTAGAGTGGATCAAACACAGCAGAGCTGCTGACGTTTTTAAACACCTCAGTGTCACTACTGGAGTGAAAATAGTGACCAACCAGCCAACAGTGTCAGGACTAGAGGACCAACACACACTGAGCTGAGCTGCTGTCTCTGACTTTACATCTACAAGACCAACAAGGTAGGTGTGTCTAATAGAGTGGACAGTGAGTGGACACAGTGTTTAACATCTCCAACACACACTAACACACCACCACCACATCAGTGTCACTGAGAATGATTCACCTGCTCTGTTGGGTCCTGATCAATGAAGAACAGAGTGAATAAAGTATACAGAGAAACAGATGCACTACAGTCTGTAACTGTAGACCTACAAAGTGCACCTGTATGCTCAGTGGAGCTGATATAGACATAATGATGTACTTTATATTGAGTTTTATAGTCTGTGTTTATGTGCATGTACGTATGATGTTATAAAATGAATTTGTGGGCCATGTTTGTTTTAAAGTACTCTTTCATGAATGTGAATTGTCCAGAAAAGCTACTCTAGAAATGGCGTTTCAGTATCATCACCTACCTGTCCATAGAGCACCATCATCATTCACTTTCACTGTCTATTCTTCAGCAATGGATGAGGTGTACTACTTAATTAGGACTTGAGTTGTCTGCCTGTATCTTCTTTCCTCTTTTAATTAAAGATTAAAACCTTGGTGCTCTTCTCTTTCAAAGGAAGCCCAGGTTGGTTTAGGACTCTTAAGCTGTTGTCGTGTCATCCTTGATATTTAGATGATCCAAAATTAATCTGGTTCACCCGGCTTCACTGTAAAATGTCTGTCCAGTTCAACCATGTCACAAGTTCAGTGTCTCTAAGCAAAGCAAAAGAAATGTTAACATTCACCGTCTCGCCTGCCTTTCTTACAAATCACCTCGTACCCTCCCTGCTAGCCATTAGAAAGTTACATAAGCTGTGTCTGAAATGGTCCACTTGTTTACTCTTTCACTGATCAGTAGTTAGAATGTTTTACATAGAACACTATACAAGGTAGCAGTGGGCGGGGACAAGACAGTAAATTGGGTGGCATGGTGGTTGTGGTTAGCATGTTTGCCTCTCAACACTGGGGTTTTGGGTTCATGTCCTCACCTGGCTTGAGTTTTCATGTTATTCCCAAGTCTGCAGGGGTTTTCTCCCACAGTCCAAAAACATGGAGATTAGATGAATTGGCTCTAAATGACCCGGATGCATGTGAATGAATGTGTATGTCTGTGTGTGTATGAATGTATTTGCCCTGATATGGTTTGGCACTCTGTCCTGGGTGATTCCCTTAGTGCTCAATGCAGTCCTCCAGGTGGACGGTCACTTCTGGTTGAGAGTACGCTGTGTGATTGAGTTCTATGTGTGTAAAAGAATTTTGTTGTATTGATTGTAAATCGTCTTTGGGTATTTTTGGCCTTACCGCTGTTGCCATATAAACAATATTTTATTAAATTAAAGAACCATCAACTATGGTGGCTACTGACAAGATCAAAATAGATCATCTAATATTTGATTCTGTACTTACTTTCAGGTTTCCATTTTATAAATAATGTTATTGAGCTAATAATAATACTAATTATTATCATATATTTTGAATAATAATTATTATTATATATATAAAAATTACATTAAATGTATCTTTGTTGTGTGAGGAAACCATCATGATGCATTGTGGTATGTTAGCCTGCAAGTAGTGTACATCAGTTGTACACTATGTTTACGGTGCATTGTGGGTAACAGTGTAGTGACTAGGGAATCAGATTGTTCACTGAGAATTCAGACAGCACTACAAAATGACCGAACCCCTAAACAAAACAGTAAATAAGGTTTGATTTTAGACAGAGCTATTGGGAAAAAAAACTTTCACTTTTCCCTCTTTCATTGCACAGCTAGTGGTGAAACTCCCTACTGAACCCTAGCGTTTGGGAGAAGTACTGCACCAAAAACATACTAAATCAGAGGTTCTCAACTGCTCTTAGCCCAGGACCCATATTTCCTCATGGTCATTAAGTCACGACCTACTTTTATAGAATACAACCCAAACAAATTTATTTTTGAAAAATAGCCTTGAGATTTTGGGGGGACATGACCGGCTGGGCGAGGTGCTGGAAAATAAATTAATATTATGAATTACATTACTATTATTAAACTAATACCTATTATTATTATTACAATACATACAAATTATGATTTATATTTTACTTGTTACTATTAATAATATACTAATAATAACTATTAAGTGTTATTAATAATACAATTATAAAATGTATCTTTATCATTAAAGAAATATTAATACATTATTACATATTATTATTAAACATTTATAAACTGTTAAAAGCATGTAGTATAAAATTATCACCGAATCCTTTTCAGTCAACAACTGTATGGTCAACAGACCTCATTTACATAAAAGTATACATTTCTGAGTACAAACAAGCAGAAATTCTGAATTATTTTGACAATAGTTCAACTTAAAGACATGTAAATGGATGGCTTATCACAGAGTAGATGCACACACACACACAGACACAGATTCAAATATTAATGTTAATGGTTTTAATATGAAACCTCTTATATTAAAATATGTTTAGCTGATGTGACACAGACAGAACAAACGTACAGCATCTTAACAGCTTACAGTGGCAGGTGAACAGGACTGCTGGCTAACTTGCAAATACCGGTCTTATCACAGACTAGTAGACGCTGTTTGATGGAGTGACAGCGGGGACAGCCAATCACATGTTAGCAAGAAATGAGAGAGCCAATTGATGAGCTTGTGCGCGGTCTAAAGTTAAATAAGCTTAAGACTGAGTGGCTTGGATTTCTGCTGATTCTAATGCTCGACTTGTCTCCTTTTACTACAGTTTAACATTGTTTTTGGAAGGTAAAAACTACAGGGGACCAAAACTGCCTTTTTAAAAAGCAAAAGTGACATGTCCTGTCCCACCCCCAAATTACGTCTGTGCCTTTAGCTCATGAAGTCCTCTTTTAAAAAGCTCTACCGGCTTGGCTTTACATACATGTTTCATTTGTAAATGTCGCATTACTTTGGATGTTTTCATGCCCAGCACTTCATTACAAATAACACGCTGGGGTTTCTGTCTGTGTTTGTCCTCAATGAACGAAAAATCCACATTTCAAATGCTCTGGGTTATATTTACGTTTTGCCATCTTCCCTCTGAATATCATCACAAATTTAAAGAGAAGGGTAACAGGCAAACAAATGGTGGTTACCATGGCAACGAGTATGCTGCGTGCATCTGACACATGCCTCTCTGTGTCTGTATTATTAAATTATTTTGTTTATCCTATTACTGTACATGTATTGCTTGTCATTGTTCTACACTGCCTTAGATATACATTATTAGGACAAATGTATTGGGACACATTCTATCTTCTGAAATCAACTGTATTATCCTGCTTTTGTTGGAGTATCCGTCTCTACTGTCTAAGGGAGGCTTTCTAGATTTTGGATCACTGCTGTTAGGGTATGATTGCATTCACCCACAAGAGCTGTTAGTGAGACCAGGATGTTGGATGGTCACCACCACCTCATTCACAACTCCACCAGCTCATCCCAAAAGTATTGGATGGAGCAGGGATCACAGTTCAACAATGCTGGGGGGCTTTATACCCCTCCAGCCCACACTTGGCCTTAGACATGGTGCCAAAAGGTTCATGTTTAGTCCTAATTTATCTTCACTACTTCTCTACAGAGACTAGACAAGCTGTGTGTGTGCATCTGTCCATCTGTGTTAACTTAACAAAGCTGAATGAATGTAGTGTGTTTAGACTACTGTTATTGAATTATAATATCACACAGATTATACTGCCATCTGGAACAGTCTTATAGGACCACTGAACTTATGCATGTTATTACAGCTTCTAGGTCTCGAGACCTGATGTTACAACATAAAAATGCATATTAAGTTTAATATCTTTACAGGCTGATTAATAAAACGTGCTGTTCTTCATGGCTCATGTTGCTTTTCCTTCTGATAAGATATCTGATACCGACTCTGACACAATACCACAGACACATGCACATACACATGTCAAACAGCACGTTGCAAGAAGTACCTCTGCTGCATATAAATCTCTTTGATTATCCATGCCCTGCAAGAAACTAATTTTATTCATTATTCACGGTGATTTCCAAGAATGTTTGAGATCTAACTAGTTCCGTTTCTGCTGATTGCTTATTCTCCTCGCTATTGAGCTGACTCCCTCTCTCTCCTCTTCTTCTTGGTTACCTGCAGGTTCTGCGCTAATGATGAGGATGATGATAGCACTGGCAGTTTGACAGCCTTCTGCCGCTGACGAGCGTTGAGTAGTCAAAGCCCTGGGAGCTTCTCAGCCATCAAAATGTCCAGGCTCTCTGGAAGATTATAACACTGCAGTCCTTCACCAGAGGGCGTCACCCAGGAGGGTTGAAGGATTGATCAGAAGCCTAAAACTCAGATGACCTCAGCTTTTGAACCATGTAGAGGGTGTGGGTTATTTTCTAGCTCTTTTTAAAAATTATTTTAATTTTTTTAATTATCTTGATTACAAGAGTTGAGATTTGAACCAGACTGAGAGGCGGAGATGGTCCTGCACACCTCCCCTTACCCAAGTGCCTTTCTCAGCTTCCTCAGCAGCCTGTCCTGGGCCTTGGTGTTCCCCTGTTATTGGATGTTGGACCGGCTCTTGGCCTCCTGTGTTGCAACCTCACTTGAAAAGCGAAGGCGTTCACAGGACCCTTGCTCATTCTTGGCTCTGGGGGTGCTAATTTCCACACCACTTTACCTGGTACTGCTGCTGGCCTCATTACCCTTTGCCCTGCTAGGCTTCCTGCTTTGGGCACCCTTGCAGGCCTCGCGGCACCCATACATCTACTCTTATCGCAAACCTGATGCTCATTGTGTAGAGCAGGGTCCATCTGGATCAGGGTCCAGCGAATGGCGCCCTCAAGGCCGCAGTTTCTGCTTTGGCAGTGCCAATGTGTGCCTGCTGCCAGACTCTCTGGCTCGGTTTAACAACCTGGCAGACACACAGCGCAGGGCAAGAGAAGTGGGCAAGCGAATCCGTAATGGAGCCAGTCGGCCACAGATCAAGATTTACATTGATTCGCCCACCAACACCTCAATCAGTGCTGCATCCTTCTGCAGTCTGGCCACTCAGGGCTTCCGTCGAACATCATCGCTGGATCACCGTCCAGAGCCAATGACAGGTAGTGATGTGGACAGTGAGCCTGTATCTGAGTGTCCTGTGCATCATTCTGGAGGATCAACTGCAGACTGCCCCATCCATAATGGCCAGAATACCTCAGAGTGCGCTGTACATCCTTCTGGAGGAACAAGCTCAGAGTGCCCAGTCCATAACAGCCAGAATACTGCAGAGTGTCCACTGCACTCTACCCTTGAGGAACAGTCTATGGACTGCCCAGTTCACCAGCCTGAAGACACTCAAGCATCTGGGGAATGTCCAGTTCATTCCACGACAGCAATTCCAAGCTCAGATGATTGTCCTTTGCACCCTTCTGGGGTCCAGATTAGCATCACTTCCCCAGAACCGGAAACAGTTGAGACCAGAAACCATCACTCCAGTGATGGAGACACTGGCAGCCTTCACAGTCGCACTGCCTCCCGAGAGTCCTTGACCCGTTTCCATGGCACAGCAGATGGTGGAGGCATCTCATCCAACAACACCCTCTCACAGCACCGTGCATCTGTCTTCAAAAGGCCCACAGGCCGGAAGCGCCGCCACGGTGATGATGGCTTCGACCATGAAATTTCTGCCTTCTTTCCTGCCAACTTGGACTTCCTCTGCTTGCAGGAAGTGTTTGATCAGCGGGCATCAGAGAAACTCTGCCGACAGCTGCATCGCTACTTTCCCTATGTGCTCAGCGACGTGGGACGCTATGGCTGGAAGGGATGCTGCTCACGGTTCAAGTTCCTTAACAGTGGTCTGCTGCTTGCCAGTCGATACCCCATCCTGGATGCACACTATGAGTGCTACCCCAATGGACGAGGAGAGGATGCCCTCGCAGCCAAGGGAGCACTCTATGCCAAGGTACGCAGATTTCAGCATTTCCACCTATAGGCAAGCAGGTTAGCCTTCTGGAGTCTGAGGAGAGTGTCATAAATCTATATTTTGATTAAATCTGCTCTAAACTTAGACCTAAAAAAATGTTCAAATGTGCTGATATAGTGTAGAAAAACACTCTGTTGAGCTCAGAACTTTGAGTAATTGTAGGTGTTGCATACACACTTGCCATTGTAGTTTTTAGAAATTGTATGTGGTTTTATTCCTAAAGCTTAACAAATGTGAGGTGACACTGTGTTACACTCATTCAGTGTTTCCTAGATTGAATATTCATGAAATAGGTGTGAGATGAGAGGTGAGAGCACTCTTTGTTTATACAGACCAAATGGGCATTTTTACACATTTCCTCAGCTGCTAATCCTAAACTTTCATATCCAGAATTACCATGTTGTTATCATTTTTCAATTTTATCAATTTATCAATGTCAGATCGCATCAGAGGGCTGGAAAAAAAGGCTTGCCTTTTGACTTGTAGTAAAAAATGTGTCTCTGCTTATTTATGCTCCTCTCACAAATACCTAAAAGTATATTTTGATCCACCCTATGGATATTTGAAAATTAGACCCTTTAAGGTTTCTGGGGTATGTTTAGTTTTGTTTCTAGGATAAAATCTTGCAGAGTTCCATAAGTGTTTTTGCAGAATTTTGGTTTTATCCTGTTGGCGGGAGCGCTGAATCCAGGTAGTTAAATGCTGGTTATCTTGACAGTTAAGTTTAAATGAACTTAAACTTTAGGAGTCTTCAGTTCTTCCCACATACTTATGTATTAGTGTTATAGTTATAATAATATAATAATTTAAGGTAGTTACTTCACAATAACATCATGGATGCATGATGTATAAGTGACTAATATATTTACAATAACAAAGGGCTCGCAAATACACACATCTTAAAACCATTGGTATTCCTCTATATTTTTGACATTTTTCAATGCTATGCTCACCTTCTCATGTTTGTTTAGGGCTGACAGTACAAGAGGTGCTTGAATTATTAGAAAATAGATAAAAAATAATAATCATTATTTTATTATTATTATTAGATAATAATAAAATAGTAGAAATGTACTGCAAAATGTTCATATCAGTATGTCATTTTACTGTAAATTTTTTTTACATATTTCCACTAACAGTTAACTCAGAAAATACATTTAATTTGTATCTTGTATTGGTACTAACAAATTAACAAATTGGTAGATTTTCAAAATCTTTCAGATTTCATGCCCTTAATTCTAAACGTCCAGTATACTGGACACTGAATATCTTACAGGACACTGAATATAATACAGTCTCGATGCACTTTTTTGTATTATGCCATTTAAATGGCAGCAATGAACATATTTCATTACAAAATATAATTTGTTTTTAAAGTGTCCTGTCTCGGGACTGAGGAGGTTAAAGTGCAGCCATGTTGGAACTATCAGTGATTATCTCCTTAATCTATTCACCTGGCAGAGCATGTGAGCTCATGCATTGATTTCTGCATTTAAACCATCCATCCATTTCATCAATGCAGTGAAATGCACACACAGGTTAGGGAACACCCAGGGAGCAGTTGGTGGTTAGGTGTCTTGCTTATGGGCACTTCAGTCATGTCCTGTTATTTTAGGCATAAAACCGGCAAATTTTCAGTCACAAGGCTGGTTCTTTAACCACAAGCCCACAGAGTTTACTGAAGGCTGGGGATCTCCATAGTGCACTCAGATGACAATATAGCACATGTGGGTTATTACATGGTTGAGTAACTTTTCCATCTAAATTAAAAAATTGCAATTTGCAGTAGCAAATTGGCCCAAATTATCCTGAACCATTGCTTTACATGACATACTTGTAAAGGTATTCATTTGTAATTAATTAATGCATTTGTAAGGTATATGTATGTATCACTCACTAAAGTTCACCATTGTGTAATTTATCCAACCTGGCCAATGTGTCTTTGGCTTGTTATAAGGATGATTAAGTGATAATTCATAATTGATAAGAGTCTGAGTCATAGCATAGATGCATTTCCTCTGCATCGTACGGAAGCAGGCTTTTTCTCAGTGGTCTTTCCTGTTCTTAGCTGGTGTCTCTTTAGTGGTGTAAAAGGTTTTGTGTGGTTAGCTTGGTTTGCTGGGCATCAAGAGCAGCTGCGTTCTACTTCTGTAACTACTTCCTGCCTCTGTTTTAAATTTCATGCAAAGCTATGTAAACGATGACAGTGACCTCAAAATCTCTTTCACTTCAAAATGAACTGTGTTATCTGCCACTATCAGCATTCAGTTCAGTGTAGATTTTGTCCTTCATGGTTCAGGACTTCAGAAATCATTCTTAACAACATACTAGGAATTTTAACCTTTCTGGACCTGGCTGCAGAATCTCCTCTGAACTTCATGACTTTTTTTCTTCTCTAAGATCCACACAAACAATGTGTGATATCTTCAGCTGCAACAAGTGTTGATGTTTGAGTCTCAAACAAATAGAACTGAGCATGGATTTTCTGTCCTGCTAAAGGCTCCATCTGGTGGCAGTTGTAAGATTGTTCTTTTTGTGCTGTGCAGCCTGAAATAAATGGTTTCTGGGACTAAAATCTAAAGCCTGTATTATTATATTCTAAATCATAAAATGCATTGCCTGATCATATGAGTGTGTTGTGTTAGCTTGTTGTCTCTTTGTTAGCTTGTGTTAAGTTTGTGTTAGCTTGTTTTGTGTTTGTTAGCTTGTATTGTGTTTGTGTTAGCTTGTGCTGTCTGTGTTAGCTTGTGTTGTGTTTGTGTTAGCTTGTTGTGTTTGTGTTAGCTTGTGCTGTCTGTGTTAGCTTGTGTTGTGTTTGTGTTAGCTTGTGTTGTGTTTGTGCTTTGGGGGCTGCAGTGTTAGGGGCTGTCTCACAATGACCAGTTTCAGATTCTGTAGCCAATGACGCTCACATTAAATACACAAAATATCCATGTGACTTACGTCTTTCAATTTAGACATTTTCATCATTTGGTTTCATGTTTTTAAAAAAATAAAAAAATTAAATACTGAAATGTCCTGCATCTGGTGAACCCGTACGAAAAGAAAATATATGTCCCAATATATTTTTAAAATACTGAAAATATATAGAGTAATATATTTTGTCATATAGTAAATGTATAACAATATATTTAAAAATACATAAAGAATATATTGCACTATATTGGAATATATATGCACTCATTTTCCATATATGGAAATATATTATTTAATATATTGCACTATATTTTCCAATATATTACCATATATTATTGTTTCATAAGGGAAGGGTTAGGGGAATCATAATAACCCTGATCAGGATTAAGTGGAAGATAATGGATGGATAGAAGCATTTTTATACAAATGCATATATATTATGTTTTGTGTAATTTTGCTAACATTTGTTTTATAATAATATAATAAGATAATATAAAATATATAAATATAAAATATATAAAATTAATCAATTAAACTCACGTTATTAAAACTAACGATGTCAAACCAACTTATTAAAATACAGACATTAATTCCTAACTTACTACAAGACATATTTTAGGAAATAATTTAGTTACTAATTTTTTAGCCATTTATATAAATGAAGAACCACGTCAAATAGTTAATTTTGTTCTGTTTTGGTTTCAGCCAAATATTTTCATTTTGGTGCATCACTATATTCAGTCTATCTGCACATCATGTTTATAGTATTTCAATTCAACATGTATATTATGTCTATAATATCTCTAGAATACACTTACATACATATATTTACACATATTTAATAGGTTTACAACACTAAAATAATTTCATATGTGTATTTGTCCATATATCTTACTATATTTTGTATAATTTTGTATTTACTGTATCTGTTAGAATTCATACGACAAAGTTTACTCTAATCTAATCTAATCTCTAATAAAAACCTTTGAGTTTTGGGCATTGTGATTCAGAATGAGATTCTCAATAGATAAAGTGTTAAGGTTCTGTAGTTCATAATTTTGCATATGTACTTCATTGCACATCAACAACTTGCATATTTTGCACTTTAATATAAAATATTTTGTCTATACATTGCAACTGTTGACATCTTTGCTTCTGTTTTTAACTTTTTCTATCTTTGCTCTTTACTTTTATATAAGCTATCTTAATATTGACATACTTTGTACTTTGCTGCTCTTATTTGGAAGGACAGTCATCAAAGCATTTGAATTTTAATGATTTTCTACTTTTTTTTTTTTAAAAGCAATTTTAGCCTCGCTGGACATTTAATCTGTGATGGCAAAGTTTCACCTCATCTGTTCCATTCAAATGTTTTTATTTAGATGATAACTCAGTAAACAACTCTGTCATCAAAGGGTTAAATTAGGGCAGAGTCAGGTTTGACTCTGGATAAATGCTTTGCGGGTACACATGCTGAATAATTTATAGCCACGGCTTTGTAGCCTGGAGGGTCTTTTTGAAGTGTCTCATCCGTAATTCCCAAAGAGACACAGACTCCTTCTTACTGAGAAATAACTGTTGGTGTTGCAGTCCCAAGTCTCCAGAGTGGAGCCATTGGGTTCAACAGCATGAACAAGTTTTCTTCTGGAGCATGTGTTAATGGGTGCACGGGTGGCTCTTTAGAGAAAGATGTAGGGATCATGTTAAGTGTGTTTGTGTGTGTGTGTGTGTGTGTGTGTGAGAGAGAGAGAGAGAGAGAGAGAGGAGGGTCATATTCATCTTTGGATTGACAGTATGGCATTTGGCCGAACTTGGCCCAGCAGTCACTGACTGCAAGTTTGTTAATTGTGTGTGTGTGTGTGTGTGTGTGTGTGTGTGTGTGTGCGTGTGCCAGGTTTATACCACATTTGGGCAAGGCAAATGTATATATATACATATATATATATATATATATAGGTCCTTTCATACACCAGTCATTCGAAGTGCTTTACAGATTCATCTATCCATTATCACACCCACTTAACCCTTATCAGGGTCATGGTTAGTCCCCTACCCCCTCACTGGGCACAGGGCAGGGCATTACACTATTCAACTAAGCCAAACAGGAAACACAAAAAACTGAATCAACTGAAGCTGTTTAATTACATTGTTGGGAAGTCCAGTTAGGAGACAATTACAATAATCAATCCAACTAGAAATAAAGGCATGGGTGACTTCTTCTAGCTGTCTCTATGTCTGGTTTAGCAAGAAAATCTGTTCTTGTTGATATTCTTGAGGTGATTAAATGCTGATTTAGTAACTGCTTTAATATGATGACAAAAACTGAGATCTGATTCCAGTAGTACACCAAGGTTACGTACCTGTTCTTTTGAATCAAAGGCTTTAGAATCCAGAGAGGTAGCTAGTGTGTGCCTCTTATTTCTGTTCTCAAATCAAATTATCTCTGTTTTATCTTTATTCAGCTGCAGTTTTGTCCCATCCAGATTGTGATGCACTTGAGGCACTTTTATTTGGCAAAAGCGATATGAGAATAATCTGAATAGATCTGATAAGAGATCCCATAATTTTGTAGAACTTGACAAATAAGGAACATGTGTAAATTAAATAGAAGAGGCCCAAGAATTGACCCTAAGGTCACTGGCAGGATTAGCGTAAGGTTATTTTTAGAGTTAGGGTTAGTGTAGGGTTAAGGATACGGTAAAGTTAAGTTTAAGGTAAGATTAAGGTTAGGATTAGAGTTAGGTTATGGTAAAGATAAGATCAGGGTTACGGTTAGGGTTAGGATATGGTATGGTTAAGGTTAGGTTTAGAGTTAAATAAAGAATAAATTTAGGGTTTAGGTTAAGGTTAGGGTAAAGTTAGCAATAGTTATGTTTAAGGTTAGGGTAACATTAGTAATAGTTATGGTTAAAGTTTAGGTAAGTCTCCAGGACATGAACAGAAATCTGAATGTTTCCTGAGAATAACAACAAACTAACCTACTGCACTGACAAGTCAAAACTCAGTTCAGATCATATTTAATTAAAAACTGCTGTAATATACCAGACAAGAAACCAAAGATAACAATGATAAAGAAAAACTCCCCTATAGAAGAGGAAAAACCCACAGTAGGAACCAAGACTCAAAAGGGGAACTCATCCTCCTCACAACTAGACAGCAAAACAAGCCAAAAGTAAGTAAAAGACAAACCATTAAAAAAGGAATGATTCAAGAATAACAGTATATAACAGCTGCCATTAACCAAATCAGTAGTTAGGAATGTCCAAATTGTCTCCTCAATGCTTTGTCGGTTTCTTCTGAGCAGGACGAGGTAGGAACCCCTGAGCAGGTTCACCTGATCTCTGACCAACCAGCACCAACATCAAACATCAGGAGGTGTTTATATTTGTAGTTAAATTCTCTTGGTCCCAACCTGTCAAGGAAATGATACATATGTAACCAGATTTCTTGGCAGTTTGGCAGTCAATAAAAACTATATGGAAGTAATTGGGACACCTGCATGCTCAATGTTTCTTCTGAATTCAAGGCTATTAAACAGAGTTTATCCTGCTTTTGTTGGAGTAACTGTCCCTACTGTCCAGAGAAGACTTTCTTCTAGATTCTGGAGTCTTGCTGTGAGGTTTTAATGGTATTCATCCACAAGAGCATTCAGGATGTTGGATGATCACCACCACTTCATTCTCAACTCTACCAACTCATTCCAAAAGTACTGGAAGGAGAAGATAACACAATTCCACAAAGCTGAGAGCTTTAAACCTTTCTAGCCCATATCTGACATTAGACATGGTGCCAATAGGTTCATGATTAGTCTTCTTCTGTTGGCAGTAATTACTAGACAAGATGTGTGTGCATTTATATATCTATCAACTTACAGTAGCTGAATGCATTGATATTAGGGGTGTGTACAAATTTCATCAAAGCATTATTATTATTATTATTATTAATATTATTAATATTATTATTATTATTATTATTATTATTATTATTATTATTATTATTATTAGTTTGAGTCTTCAGACCTCTCAATGGCTGTTCATGGTGTGAACATACTGGACAACAAACTCCACTTTTTAAAAAAAAAAGCAGGTCTCCAGGCACCACATCACCTACTGATCAGGAGAAAAGAACTGCATGCTGGACACATTCAGCACATGTTGTAACATCAGTCTTTTTCACAGACTGATATGTTCAGTCTAAATTTCATCAGCAGATCTTCATTAGTATTAAAGTTATTCATGGCTGTTTTGCTAAAGAAGCTGAACAGATGTTACTAAAATAAGTTCACACCCTTCAGACTGATTCTGACATCTCTCTGCTTGACTGCTGACTTTCTGTGTAATATGGATATGACATGGAATCAGTGAACAGCATGTCAGTTTCACACTAGACTTTGGTACAGATTTCCCACACACACAAACTCTATCTCGCTCTGTCATTCTCTCTCTCTTTCTATGTTGATCTGTCACTGTCCAGTCCCAGCAGCAGGAATCATTAGGAACAAGCAAGAAAGAAATTACGATGGGGACATCCACTGAACATCTTATCTGTCTCATGACCAAGTATTATATGACACATTACATTAGTTAGACATTAGACTGTTACATTAGTCATACAACAAAAAATTTAAAAATCATGAAAATGTAAATTTTTGTTCATAATTTAATTATAAAAGACAAACTGTTGTATATATAAACTGACAGATTTAGAGCCTTTGTTGTTTGAAAGTTTATTATGACTTATAGCTCCTCGGTATCTCAAATGATGAGACTATTGTAAATAACTATAAACAGTATAAACACTGTGTATCTCTCAGAGCTACAACTGTCACATTCCTAATATCAACACTCCTGAACCAGAGACAGCATCAGAAGTGTCTCACCTGGACTAAGCAGAACCAGAACTGGACTGTTACTCAGTGCTCCAAAGTCCTCTTTTCAGATTTCATTTGTAAATCAAGCTCCTAGAGTCTGGAGGAAGAGTGAGAGAAACACAATCCAAGCTGTCTGAAGTCCAGTGTGCAGTTTCTGCAGTCTGTGATGGTTTGAGGTGTCATGTCATCTGCTGCTGTTGCTCCACTGTGTTTAGTCCAAAGTCAACATCTACCAGGAGATTTTAGAGCACTTCATGCTTCCATCTGCTGACAAGCTTTATGGAGATGCCCAGCAACTGCCCACAGTGCCAACATTACTACTGACCATCATATTACTGTGCAGACAACTCATGAGCTATAAATCAGACTAATCAACATGAAAACAACAAAAGAAATATGTGACTTTATGTGTAGTGAATATAAAATATGACAGTTTGTTGATATTTTTGATGTATGACTATATATTCAATATATTGAAACCAAGGAAACACAATATCAACAATGTTCTGGGACAATATTTCATATACTGCAGCAGGCCTGTGATAGATGAAGGTCTTGGCTGATGTGATGAAACATGCAAACAGGAGAGAGGGCTAAAACTGAAGAAATGGATAGAAGGGTGCAACGAGGAGAGGACGAGGGATGGAGGAGAGAATGAGGGATGTGTACAGAGTGAGAATATTAATTAAAACAGTCCCCCATAGGAGAGATTACCTCTCTAATTAAAGCCTTCCAGAGTGCACACTTATCCCACTTATTATTATTTAAAAGCTCTTGGTGCTCAGTGGGAGCAGAGTTAGTGCGGGTTTGGGTGGGCTGGATGTTTGTTTGAAAGTCTGTATTTGTGCATACCTCCACTGGGCTCCTGAAACTCTTATGTGTGAGTGTGTGTGGGTGTGTGTGTGGACGTGAGTGCCTGTCTAAGTGTCACTTGGCATTTGCTTGACTTCCCTCTGTGTTGGGCAGTTGGGCCCATGTGCATGACCCAAAACATTATGACCAATATGCTAATGGACACCCGCCATCAAGTCTGCAAGACCTTTGTGGTATTTACCACCAAGACCTACAGATCCTGTATGTCCTGCATGTTGCAAGATGGATCAGGTCAGAATTATTCCAGAACTCTCTACATGTGCTCAAATTGAAATCTGTTGAATTTGGAGGCCACGACTGGTGACCACTGCTGACCAGAAGTACCTCACAAGTCTTGCCATTTCAGAGATGCTCCAACTGAGTCATCGGACCGTAACCACTTGACCCTGCTCTTCATGTCTGCCCATTTCTCCAACATCCAACATATCTGCTATAAGAACCAAATATTATCTTGCCACTAAATGCATCCAAGACCTTTGCATGTACCCCTGATATAATATAATCAACACTTCTTCTGTGTGTGGTCATAATGTTATGGTTGTTAATGTGTAAGGTATTCAGCATGCAATTTGCATGAGGCTACTTAGGATTCTATTACATGTTATCTGTTAGCTGATATGCTTTAATGTTGCCAGCCATTGACGTATACAGCTGCGGGAAAAAAAATTAAGTGACCGTTTCAAACCCTCTAGATCTGAACTCCATTGAAAGTCCGCCGAATATGATCATATGGCATAAAGTCGCTAACAACATGTAAGATGGAATGCAAAATCAGGGTTATTCCACCAAACACTGACTTATGAACTCTTTTAAAGTTAAAACATTAATATATTGGGACTTAAAAGTAATAAAGTTAATATAAAACTGTTTTCTTTGCATTATTCAAGATTTGAAAATACAACATCTTTTTGTTCTCTTAACCAGTTGTTCATTTTCTCTGAATAAATCCTCTAAATGACAATATGTTTTGCATGTAAGTTGTGATAAATGTTGTCAGTAGTTTATAGAATAATACAAACATTAAAAAAAAACTTGAGCAAATATTTGTAACCAGTAAAACAAGAGCAGATGATTATTTGCTCTATCTCTCTGATATGTCAATGCATCGGTCATATTGTTCCTGGCAAAACTAACTCCTAGTAAACTAGGCAGCTGCATTTTTCTAGACAAAATCCCTGTTAAAAGCTATTTCCCACTGCCTCCTCAAATGTTTGGTGAAATGTTAAAATAAGAAAGTGCAAACAGAGTATCAAACTATGTACTTATCCAGATATGTTTGCTAAGGGTACTCCCTTTGTTTCCATAGCTAGGGCTGTAGTCCAGACCACCTTTGTTGAGTTCAAAACAAGTCTAAGGGTGCTTTCTTTGTTTGGTCCAGACATTTGGACTTTTCAGTTTGGTCTGAACCAAAATAGCAAAATTTGGTACGACAAGAGGTGGTCTCAGCCCAGATGTATTGAACCATGGTCTGGTTTGTGTGCAGTGTGAAAACACTTTTTAGAAGGTTCAGACTTTCGGACCAAATACAGAAAGTTTATGCAGGTGGTAACAACATTCAACAACAATAACAGAAGTAAAATAAGCAGAACAGCAGAAGAAATGAGCTGTGGTAGCACATGGAGTGAGGAGACGAAACGTTTCATATGATTTTGGTCTGATGAACGTGTGAAAAGTCAGCTTTAAAAATGCACAAAAATGCTGAAACATGCAGCTTATTTTCTGACAGAATGAGAGAGAAAGGATGTGACAGGATGACAGAGCAAACTAAACTAAACTAAAGAAACCGTGACAGCAGTATCTAAAAGTATATAAAAGAAGTATATTAAGGCTCAGACTCACGTCCTTTTACAAACTAATCAGTGTCAAGTGTAGGAAGACACACAGCATGTAAGTGACGACGACAGCATGTGGCAACAACTCAATGAGTGTTATGAGCGGCCATTCAGGGCTCAATCCTGAATGTTTTGATGCCAGCTCTGAATGCTTTTTGAAAGTGAATGTAAAGTTTGCATTATGCCAGGATTATGTATGTTTACCAGGAGACCCCACCACCACACCCAAGACTTTGGACCCTGGGGAGACTTTATCGATAACACAGAAAATGACATTTTTCACAGTCTAATGTTGGCAGGTATGAATGTGGCAAAAAGTGCAAGTGGACTAAAGAAGCTTCAGGCACCACACGTCTTGGCTACATTTTTTCACGGAACTATTGTATAAAGTATCAGCATCATCATGTGAGCAGTGATACCTTAAGAATACAAATAAGGTTTGTGCTGTAGATCCTGTTCATAGGGATTAGTCAGACTCCTTTGGCTTCAGGCTGTGTGCAAGTGTTGGCAGGTGTAAATTACTGCCGGCTGTAGCTGCAAAAGCTTTCACTTCTTCATCTTATTTACTTACACCAGTCTGAGGGGACAGCCTAGGAGTGAATTTTGGCTGTGTGTGTGTGTGTAGGAGTGTGCATGTGTTTACAAATAGTCGATTATGTCAAGAGTGTTAATTGGAATTCTGTTTGTGTAATCTGTTAGCAGTGATATTCATAAAGCTTATCAGAGTAGAAATGCTGATATGGATCAGATTCCTTATTTCCAGTGATTTGAATAGTAAAATGAACAGATCCTGGATCAGCAGTCTTATGCTGAGAAGCTGAAGGGCATTATGGGTCAGTTCAGTGGGTTCACACTCATTACAGTATATACATTTACATTTATGCAGTTGGTACTTTGCCTTATCCAGAGTAACTTTCTATTACAATCAAGGTACATTTGTAGAGTTAGGAGTCTAGCCCAAGGACTTATTGGTATAGTCTTGTGTGATTATACTGAGGACTGAACCCCATTCTGACACTGAGGTGGTCAGTGCTCACTCATTATAGAGGTTAACTGGTCCACAGTGGTGTGTTTACAGCTCTCGACCACTCACCAATCCTGAAATATATTGTGAGTCTAGAATCTGGAAATTATATGTCACTTCTGAGTGAATCTTTCCTTTAAAGCCTCTATTGGATGGTCTTGAGCTGTAATAAAACACTTTCACACTCATGCACACAGCAGTTCCTCTCAACTCTCTTCCGCTTGTTGTCAGTCTCCAAGTACACACATCCACTCAGGCATGGATAACTGCCTAAAATATTCATTCTCAAGGACACACATAAACAGAGAGGAGAAATAAAGGAGAGAACAGAAGAAAAGAGGGAAGAGCGGAGTTTCATCCAAGAACAGAGGAGAGGAGTATGGCGGTGGTTCATTACTGTTGCTTAACGTAATTAAATCTACAAGTCAGTGCAGAGAAACAGCTCCATTCATCAGCCAGACCGCTCTAAAGTGCGGAGAGTGCGCTATATCCACTTTGACTAATTGGGCATTTGGGCTTTTTGCTTTTGGACTTAACGAGGGAAATAAAACCTCCCGTACTGTTATTGTCGCTCTCAGCACTTGGACTAAGAACAAGGATGGAAACAATACGAGTCTTCGACTATTTTGTCTGTTTTAGTATACTTTGGATTTTGTCTTTATAAACCACTTTTAAAATGTGCATCAGAGCAACGTTTGGCATCATAGCATCACCTGTATGACTCAAAAGTCAAACTCCTCAGTGCATGTACATTGGTCAACATATCACTTTCACTATGACATGTACAAGTGGACCAGAGCTGCTGGAGAGTTCACTCATAGCACTTTTCCACCAACACGGAACCGGCACCGTTCTGGTTCACAAACCTAATTTTGAACCGTTCGGCGCATTTCCACCAACAAAAATACCGTCCCAAACCAGGAACGTTCGTTCGTAGTGGGAACCAAAAAATACTTGGTTTTTCAGTGCGAACCAAACGCGCCTGCGCACTCAACGCAAGAAGATGGCGACTTGTAGCATACAGTGGTCCACTGAAGAAACTCAGTTTTTGTTATCTATTTGGTGTTCTCCGGAGTTTCAGGAGAAACTTGAGGGGAGTATTAGAAAGGAGAAACTCTACAGCGAGCTGGTGGAGGATTTAGCTCGGCCAGGTTTTGTTCGTTCAAGAGAGCGAGTGATAGATAAGCTAAAGAAGCTAAAAAAGGACTACAGAGATTCTAAAAAGGAGCTATCACACAGTGGAGCTGGACGAGGGAAGACAAGATTTGACTTGTGAAGGGAAACAAACATTTGTACCAAGAGCACAAATGCTCGCAAGTAGTCGATGCGCTCCGCCATCTTTGCTTATAATTCCGCTTTGTTGATGACGTACACCGTGACGTATCCTCGGTTCAACTAAAACTAGTGGAAATGTGGGCTGGTTCACTAAAAAGCACCAAGATTCTCATAAGCCTGAATGGCACCAGTTCAAGAACCAGAGTTATTTTGGTGGAAAAGTGCTATCAGACACTTGTTAGGGCCACCTTGTAGATGTAAAGTCAGAGCCAGTAGCTCTGCACAGTTTGTGTTGTTCCTGTAGTCCTGACACTGTTGGCTGGTTGGTGCATTTTCACTAGTAGTCACACTGGGGTGTGTCATGATCCACCTGCTCTGAAAATACGAAAGTGCACCTCTATGGTCAGTGGAGCTAAAACGGACGATGAGCCTAGATACAAGCTGTGTGTACCTAATAAATTGAGTGTATTCCTTCATCTCATTGGTGCATCCCTAGTAATGTCCACCTCATTCCATCTCTAGTGTGAGTAAATGCTGCTGGTGTGCCTGAGCCTCGGCTGTCTGTACCAGGTGACTGTTTACAGTGTCAGACCGACTGTGTTATCCCCTCCTTTGCTGTAATAAACTAGGACACAGGCAGCTTCCATGTATCGAAGCCGGTGTGTTTAACTCCCTCAATATTTAATACAAAGGGATTGGAATCAGACGGGTGTCGGCAAGCCAGACAGATTAAAAGCACTCCTGGAAAAAAACAGGATTTCCAATAAAGATTCATGACTGCCCGTTTAATTCAGTGTGTGACCAGGCTTAACCTGTTTTCACTTCTTCTCCTGTTATTTCACAACAGTAGGAGCTTTCAAAGCTTTCTGCCCCTTTCCAGAACTGTTTTGGGGTGTTATGGGTTAACCTTAAACTCATAATTTTTCATGAGGCCACATACTTTTATTTCAAGTGAAAATTTTGTTCGGACAATTTGGAGACATAAAACATGCAAATGCTGCTCCAGACACTCAGTCTTCTCTGGCAGAAGGTTGAGGAAGGACTAGAGTTCAGAACATCAAGAACTGAAAGTATCAAAACGTTTCAGTGCTCAAATTTTTCAATCAATTCAATACCCAAAATTTCAATACTCTTAATACATTCTAATACAAATAAGCTGCATCAGGGGCAGCTGTGGCCTGGTGATTAGGGATCTGGTCTCCTGTCCGGAAGGTTGCTGGTTCGATCCTCGGGCATGTCATGATTGAAGTGCCCTTGAGCATGGTACCTAACCTCCAACTGCTCCCCAGGCGCCATGGATAGGGCTGCCCACTGCCTCTGGCATATGCTCTCACAGCCTATTGTGTTCACTAGTGTGATTGTGTTCCACTTGTGTGTCAAATGGGCCAAATTCGGTTGAGTACAAATACAAAAAGAAATTAAATTACATTTTAAAAATGAAGATCAATTTAAGACTGTATTTTACTGACAACTGTGAGTTCTGAGAGATTACAGAGATTATATTTTATAAAGAACAGACATTAAACTGTAAATCTGTAGAAATGTGTCTGTGCTTTATTAAACAAACATTTGGTGTTAAAGACTATGGTGAGTGTTTTTAGTTTATAGTCAGAGAACTGATTTGACTATTATGATACTACACTTGATATTGGTATTGAAGTCAAACTTCTGGCATTGAGACAATGCTTGGTAGGACAGAGTTACTACATTTCTTTCCCAAATATCAGATTTCACAGTAGTTCAATGGCAAAAAACTGAATAAGCAAAGTTGACTTTTTTATTTAAAATGTAAAATTTTCTCCAGTTTTGGAAGGACAATTAACCCACCTATTCATTAGAACTCCCCCAGTCACTTGCGAAGCTCCCGACACTAGGTATTTGGTACACTGTACTAGGTACTAGGTACTAGGACACTAGGTACAGCTCAGTATTTCAGTCAAACCCCAGAACCAACAAACAGTTCTAACAGGCATAAGGTCAAGCACATGCCTCCTTTGATGCATGTGAAATCAGCCACCATCTCTTTTCGATCTGATGATGCATCATCACTGGGCAGCCAAAGCGCAGGATCCCCAGCTCAGATACATCAGCTAACAGAAGCTGATAAGTCTGCTGAGCCACCATGAGCACAAAGATGGTGTGGTTTTTGAGTACGGTTTTGAGCTCATTGAACAGCGTCAAGGAAGCTGAGTACAAATACAAAAAGAAATTAAATTACATTTAAAAAATGAAGGATCAATTTAAGACTGTATTTTACTGACAACTGTGAGTTCTCGACCGGAAAACGGTAGCTTGCCCTCTCCAGGTGGGTGGAGAAGTCTTGCCTCAAGTGGAGGAGTTCAAGTATCTTGGGATCTTGTTCAC
>BRDA01007306.1:56407-80835 GCA_036984385.1 Crenuchus spilurus
ATATATATATATATATATATATATATATAGTATATGTGTGTGTGTACTTAAACTAAATATACAGTGTGTGGTGATTTTATATTTTAGCCATTACTCAGATATTTTAATAAAAGTATATACCGGTAATCTTTTTTATTCTTAAGATATCACCTTGGCTTAGAAAATAAACTAAAAATACGTCCAATTTGCATTTGAAATTTGCTCATAAGACTCACATCTGCTAAGTGCTTTTTTCTGTTTTCATCTTTCGACTTGTAAACAGCCCAGTACAGAGATGGAGAGGGGATTTGGTTCTCTGACCGCTGACTTCTGTTTAATTTATATAAAATAAAAACCTTCATTGATCTGAATGACGTCAGACTTTATAAGGCCAGTTAACTATAAATTCACCAGCCCACAGTTTGAACCCTGGATTTCAGGTTCAAACACTACAAGATTATGAGTAGCCTGGTGTTTGAACTATTAGTACTGTGTGTTGGTAAGAACCTGTCAATACAGTACATAACATGATACAGTAATTATGATATATTGTGAAATATTGCGATACTGTAAGTTGATATATTTTGATGTTTTAAACCAAATTTGAAAAAATAAACAGTAGCATGCCCTTTCTCTACTTGTTTATGTTGGAATGGAAAAGTCTAATGGCTAAAGATTACAACACTGCCATCTAGTGGTTGGGGGGTTTAAACACAATACAAAATTAAATGCAACCAACTTTTCATTATAAAATTCAGTATGTGTTTTTGTGAATCAGTACAGTAACAAACAACATTATATTGTGATACTTTAGTGATACTGATATATTCTTACACCCCTTGGCGCTATAGTGGCATTTTAGATATGAAGTGAATTGATCATTGTCCATTCATAGGACTGAATTTTAAATTGACTAGGAGTTCATAACATCGTGCTGATGACTCTCTCTCTCTCTCTGTGTCTGCAGGTACAGGTGGGCACCTCTCATCAGGAGCAGAGGGTTGTGGGATACATCACCTGTACTCACATGCATGCTATAGAGGGTGAGTGACGGTCTTACACACTTAATGCTGTAACAAAATACCACTACAAATACACATCAAAATACAGTGAAAACGTCTTCACCTGGTGCTAAAGTGCTTCTGTTTTTAAAAGATAAATACATCTCTTAAGTTCTGTGATTTATAGCAATACAAGTACAGGCAGCCGGCTCACACACTCTGCCTCCCAGCGGTGCTGTGCTACATGAGTATGAGCAGAGACACTGAGAGGAACTGACAGGAGAGAGAGAGAGAGAGAGAGAGAGAGACAGAGAGACAGAGAGAGAGACAGAGCAAAAATAGAGACACAGAGAGAGGGGAGATGAGAAACAGAGAAACAGAACAAAGAAAAAGAAACAGAGATGGAGATAGAGATAGATGTAAACAGAGAGAGAAATGGAAATGGAGAGTAGGGGGTAGAAGAGAGAGACAGAATGAGAGAAAAAGAGAGAAAGAGAATTTGTGGAGAGAGGTGTTGAGAGGGAGAGCAAAATGAGACAAGGAGGTGGAAAGAGAGAGAGAGGGGGGAGATGAGAGAGAGAGACATAATGAAAAAAGATGGAGAGATATGGTGACAGAGAGATGGAGAAATCGAAAGAGAGAAACTAGAGAGTCAGAGGGAGAGAAAGAGACAGAGAGAGAAATCAGTAGGCAAATGCTTGTGTAAAACCGAACTTAGAGACCAATTTTGTGCATCAGCATGTGTGTGTGTGTGTATGTGTGTGTGTGTGTGTGTGTGTGTGCGTGCATGCGTGTGTGTGTGTGTGTGTGTGTGTGTGTTAGACACCTGCACACACCCTCCTCACTGACACACACACGCTCAAGTCTGTGACATCAATGCATACACTGACCTGCACGCCCTGCTTTCTCTTTCTGCATGGATTAACCATCACAGCGCGTGCACACACACACACACACACACAGTCCGTTCCCATGGTGACTGGCTGTGGCCGGGTTGAGCGTCAGTGGTGCTATTTAAAGGCGGAGCGTCGTGGCGGCTTTAGGGAAGACAAATCTGATGCTATTCTAGGATACACACACACACACACACACACACACACACACAGCCAGTAACCATGCTAATGACAGAACACACTGCTATTTCAGACACATCCAAGAAAAATGAGAGAGGGAGAGAGAGGAGGGGAGAGAGAGAGAAAGATAAAAGTAAGAGAGAGGGGGAGTGAGAAATGAGAGTAAAACCAAAGAGATAGTGGAAAAGCGATAGACAGAAAGAAATACAGAGAGAGAGAAAGGGAAATGAGAGATATGCAAAGGTAAGGGAGATATGGAGAAGAGAAAATATGAGATTGAGACAGAGGGAATGAGTGATGAGAGAGAAAAAAGAAACAAATCAGAAAGAGATAAATATATTGAGAAAAATAGGGAGATACAGAAAGAGGGACTGAGAAACAAGAGAGACAGAGTAAGGAAAGGGATATGGAGAAGAGAAATTCTACAGATGAGAAAGCAAGTATGGAATGAGAGAGAAACAAAGCAAATGGAGAAAGAAATAAAAGAGAAAGAGGGAGAGAGTGGAGAAAGAGTGATAGACAAGAAAAAAATTATACATTGAGAAAGTGAGAAATAAGAGAGAAAGAAACAATAGATATAGAGAACATTTAAGAAGATGTAGAAGAAGGTGAGAGAGCAAGTGAGAAATATAAAAACCAAAAGAGATGGAGAGAGAAACAAAGGAGAAAGTGAAAGAGAAAAAAGTAGTGAATGAAAAAGAAATGAGATAGAAAAAATGTAGTGAAATGGAGAAGAGAAATGAGAAGACAAAGAGAGATATGTGAGAAATGAGAGACAAAACAAAAATGAAAGAGAAATAAAGAGGGAGATGTGAATAACAAAAGAGGTTTACAAAAGTAATGGTGATGGAGAAGAGAAAAAACGAGACTTGAAGAGAGGGAGTGAGAAATGAGAGAGTGAAAATCAAAAGAGAAAGGAGAATGAGAGACAGAGAGAAAAAAACAAAAAAGGTAAGGGAGGTGGGAAAGAAAAATGGGATGAGAGAGAGAGAAAGTGAGAAATGAGAGAGTAACAACAGAAAGTGGGAAAGAGACAGAGAAAGAAAGACTGAAAGGAAAAGAGAGAGAAAAGACAGAGATAGAGTGATGTCTAAAGAGAAATTCTAAAGTAGATGAGATGCAGAGACAGGACGTGAGAAATGAAAGAGAATTTGTGTAGAGAGAGTTTTCCCTCGCGCTGTGTTCTTAATGGAGGACATTATAGTACTGTATCTTCACACTTGTGTGTGTGTGTTTGTGTCTGTGTGTTTGTGTGTGTGTGTGTGTGAAGGTCCCTTATCATATGACACAGCGGAGGCGGCTGGGCTCGGTTCTTTAGCTGTGTATGAACACTGTCAGTTCACACTGCTTGGTTGACTCACGAGCTGAGCTTTGATTTAATGCGAGTTTTTTTTCTTTAGTCTTTACAGAAATCCAGCCTGATTTAACTTCAGCTTCCACAGCAGCCCACACACAAACTCAGTCTCACATACTAACTTACTAAACTTAATCAAATATTCCACTTCATGTCTCCTCTATTCTCAGATATGTGGATATCTGAAGAACTTTGGCCTGTGTTTGTAGATGGTGTCAGAAACCACAACAACAGTTCTAAGAAGTTCTACAAATACAGTAGAGCACAGTGTTATTGTTGGTAATTGGTTCTATTACTTATCTCCAGTATAAAACTATAGAACCATCCACAGGAATGAAAACTGAGATCTCCTTTACATCTCAGCAGCCGAGATAAACAAAACATTAGTGGCAGATCAGCTGCTCAGATGTTTCTCCTGAAAAAACACTCAGACATCTCATTTGTTCCTTCTTGAAGTCACACATTGTGTTAAGATCAGAATTTTGAGACACTCCATTAAGTCTCCTGAGCCATCAAAGAGCAACATTTGAGCAATAATATTTCCCTCTAGGAGAGAAGTGAAGCTAGTGGCTTATTGATTTACACTAAAAAAATAGAACATCAAAAAGAAGATCTCCATATCATCTCAGGAGTTTCTCCAAGAGAACAATGAGATCAGATGGAAACACAAACAAGACTTAGCTTAAGTGTCAGATCTGCCATTCAGATGTTTCTTCTGAGAAAAAATTACAGATTTCATTCATTCCCATGAGTTTTGGTACAGATCTCAATAAAGTCTCACATAGACTCACATACTAGCTGTGCTCAGATAGTAACACTGATGTTTCTGAAAGACAGACATTTCAATATGAGCTCAACAATTTCTCATACAGGAGTAAGAGTTCTCAATTCTGATGCTATGAATGACTTATGACTAAGGGGGGTGGGGGCACTATTCCTGTGCTCACAGTATCTTTCACTCTTTCTCTCTCTCTTTGTTTCTCTCTCTCTCTCTCTCTCTCTCTCTCTCTCTCTCTCTCTCTCTCTTTGCTTCTCTCTCTCTCTCTTTCTCTTTGTTTCTCTCTCGCTCTCTCTCGCTATCCCTCAGGTGATTCGTCAGTGCGCTGTGAGCAGTTGGACCTGCTACTGGAGTGGGGAGCTGAGTTCAGGAGGGCTACATCTGTCCCTGCAGGTGAGGAGAAAGCTCTGGAGGATCAGGTGGCTTTCGACGTCATCCTTGGAGACCTCAACTTCGATAACTGCTCTTCTGGTGAGTGAGAAACCTGCTCCATAAGCATGTTCACACTCAGGTATTTAACTTATTTACTTCCAGCACTTTTCTGGACTCTCAAAGCTCTTTAACACTTGGGACAGACATTAGAGAGTCACCTCAACCAGCACCAATGGTCAGCATACACAGCCGGTCCACACCAGAACTCTCAGCACTCATTATCTTATAGACAGATGAGAGACTGAGCCAGCCTATGAAGATGGAGATGATTAGTGGCACATTTACCCAGAACATCAGCCTCTACTCTTTTAGAGGACATGACCAAGGAGTTTCTTCTGATTACCATTCAGTTTTACCTGAGACATTTATACAGGACTGTGTCCCCATCACTGCACTGGGGCATGGGGATCACAGGAATAGGGCCTCCCATTGTCCAACAGACACACAAGGTCTCCCATCAAAGTACTGACCAGACCCAGACCTGCTTAGCTTCAGTGGATTTGCATGATACAGTATGATGTACAGGTTGTCCTAATGTCCTGCTTTCTGTTCTTATCTGTAAAAAAAGTGTTTTATGACATGTAATATAATAACACCAGATTTACTGACGAACACTAAAAATTTAGGAAATTTTAGATTTTTTCCCCAGAAATCATTGATTTCAGGCTGCACAGCATAGAAGGGATATTATGTTGCCATTTGGATTACCACCCTTCAGTGGGACAGAAACAGTAATCAGTTCTATTTGTTTGGGACTCAAATAATCAGTAAAAATCAACACTTACTGTAACTGAAGATATGACACATGGTATAGTTGAAGCTGAAACTTTCATTGGCAGCTCAGAATAGTCAGAAATGAACAATTTGAGTAGAAAGAAGAGAGTTTCAGCTTTCATATGACTCCTCCCCTTTTTTGTGGATCTTGGAAAAAAAGAAAGTCATGAAGCTCTGAATGTGAAGAGGAGATGCTGGAGCCCCGGTTTATATTATAACTACTAAATGTTTAGTTTAGGCACCCATGGTATGAATGACTGTTACTGTAAACAATTAAGGAAGTTATGGAAAATTATTTCCAAAAGGCATAAAGTCAAAGATGAAACACACTTGTCCACATTTTAAGCAGTGTCAGTGTATTATTTTGGTCTTGTACAATTTTAGAGTATTGAACATGGTTGAGGCCCACAAAGCAGGAGAAGGCTATAAGAAGATAGCAAAATGTTTTCAGGTTGTCATTTCCTCAGTTTGAAATATAATTAAGAAATTGCATTAATAGGAACAGTGGAGGTCAAGAGAAACTTCGGAGACAGCTGCTCATATCATTACTAGAAAGGCAAATCAGAACCCCACTTCACTGTAAAAGACCTTCAGGAAGATTTAGCAAATTCTGGAGTTTTGGTACATTGTTCTGCTGTTCAGCAACACCTGCACAAATATGTATACAGTACAAAATGTTTACAGTAACATATTTTGACCAAAATTATGCATGCCACTGTATAATACAGGGTTAAATTATATGTACCTAGTATTAGATCAATCAGATGGCAGTTTGGAAAAGATCCAAACATTATGGATAACCAGATTTGTTTGTGACTTCACCATTTACATATCCTATTGTGTGGAAAGAGCACCAGCTGATACCACATCAGGTTTTTTATTATCCAGAGCTCTTGTAACTGCCAATCTTTCTTTCTCTCTCCCTATCTTGTCTTCCACATCTATCTCAGCCTGTCTTCTAATTTGAAGCTCCATTTAAACTGCCTTTCAGCTCAAAGTCTTAATCTCTGAGAAAGAGGCCGTGAAGCTGCTGATGAAGCTCTGTCCAATTCAGTGCGACTGGACTGGATTGATCAGCTTAATTAAGTGGATCACCCAGTCTTAGCCACGGCCTCCCTCCACACTCAAACAAACTTGAGTTTGCCTCCTAGCGCTTTGAATTTCCTCTGCACTCCTGTCAGCATTCACTTTTAGATGTAACCCATTTTTTTATTATTCATTAATTATTTATTATCTTTTCCATTTACACAAAATTCTCCAACCACTACCCAGCCACAAAAACTGATTACATTGTGTCACAGGAAGTTAATTAAAAAAGAACAGTGTTGACAAACTTAAGACCACCCAGATTTAATCAAAGTAGTGACCGTCAATGCATACTCGAGCTGATGAGTTGGAGTAAAACACCTTGACCATTTCAATGACTTTTGGGCCAAATTCTCTCCTTAACTAGAGTGTTTCTAGGCTACTTGTTGTAGGCTACTTGGGGCACAACTATTCCTTTCTATTTGCCAATCAGTTGTATGGTCACAAGTGTGCATTTAGTGAAAAAGGCCTGTTAAACTCTAAATGGATGAAGTGATTGAACACTACAGTGGGTGTTACTCTGCCATGCATGAGAAATGAACAAATGTAACACTAAAAACAATGCAAATTTATGTTCACTTACTTTGTCTTCAGTTTTGTCATCAGTTCATGTTAGCTACTGAACACAGGCTTTAAAAATGAGCAGTTTACTTTAATATTGTAATATCACAATACTCATTTTGCAAGTTTGAGTTATGAGTCTTTTCCATTTACAAGAAATTCCCCCATCCCCACCCAACCCTCATCCCCAAAGATTTAACAAAGATTTAACAAATTGTATGAAAATGAATGAGTGATTAATTAAAATAAGTGCTGACAAACTTAACATCACACAAAAAGCCAGCAAAAGGGATTCCATTAAACAGTTTGATGAGTTGCATTGTGCAGAAGAGGATATCCAAAAAGGTGTGAAGCCAGTGATGTATGGCCAAGTTTTGAGGAGGAAACAAAACTGGATGATGAGTATTTTGCTGCTGTTAAGTCAGCTAGCCCTATTTCTTGGGCCTACTTGTCCTTATTGAGTAGAGCTGGTTAGTTTTGGTTTCACACTGCAGTTTAGTGAGGGCTCTAAAGAACTTTGCTACACCTACATTCTGTCATCATCACCTATGTGGGCTGCAGCTCCCTAAACATTGACATTGATTGGTTTGTAGACAGGTGTGCATCTGATGTCAGTGTGCAGTCAATTTTTATTTATAGCCTGATCATCTTTGTGCAGCGCCATCTGCAGGAGCCTGAAGTTACTACCACCTTAAACACACAAGGTGACTCATTTTCTGTCTGTGAGCTTATTTATTTCAGGGCAGTCTTTGTCTAACAAAATGGATAAATTAATTAATTTCATTAGCATTTTACTGCTAATAGCATGTGTGCCAGCAGCACCAGCCTCAGGAACCTTTACACACTGCTGCCAGTTTCTTTACCTTTTTACTCTTCCATTCTGTCATCCTTCTGTCTTCTCACATGTTCATCAAACCAAATTTCAGGGAACCATTTTTTCTCCTTTACTCCTCATTAGCTGCTTTGGTTCACTTTTATTGTTTTTCTGGTTTTTCCTCTTCTATTGTTTAACGGGTTACAATATTCTGATTCAACTACTTGTGACGGTACAGATGCAAAACAGAGGGCAGAGTCAAGCTCCCTCTACAAACTTGACCCCATTTTAAGAAAATGCCTAGAGACTATGCTTCTGGGTAGGATTCAAGTGCAGAAAGGGGAGCAGCAACTAAAAAATAAAAGAAAAACAAACAATAAATGCTGCAGCTGGGGATAAATAAGTGCAGCGGAGATGGAAAGGCATGCTGCTCACATGCTTGCTCTGCACACAAAGGGACAGATGAAAAATTAAGCTCTATAAAAAAAAACGTACCTCAAGAGTGATAAAGAAAGGCTTTACCCTTTCCAAGATGTGTTGCCCCCTGGTTTAGGTCTAAAGAGATTCCCATGCTCAGCAGGTGCAGTGCCATCCAAGGGGAGACTCTACAGAGCCTAAGCACTACTTGAGGGGGCCTAGGGCAGGAAAGCCTCCTTACCAGAACTGCTACATCTGCTTCCATAACAAACTAAGCACCAAAAAGGAGGAGGAGCCACACCTAGAATTATGAGCACAGCACGCCAATTGTCCTACGAAAATAACCAAGAAAGAAACATCATTGACCTTCTTAAACTAGACTGAGAGGAGGCCACGGAATTGGAAATGGAGATTTAAGGGATACAAGTCAGGGTAAATGCACCAGACTACGGCGCTATTATTGGCTTTAATGAATAAGGGGAAAGGAGCTCACCCTAGCCAACAATCACTGAGCCAGAGGAGGAAGTAAGCCAGTGACAACAACAAGAAATGGCCAATCCCTTGAAGAAATGATCCTTTACAGGTCCAATCACTTCCTCGAAGGGGGAGGTCCCTTACAGAGCGAATCGCCACTCTGCATGGCCGTCCCTTACAGATCCAATTGCTTCTCTGCAGGGGCTGCCTCTTAGACTGCATTCTCCCAAAAATTATAAACTTTGGGACAGTCACACATTATATGCATAAAAGTTCCGAATGTACTATATAAGCAGAATATATAGTGAGAGTGAGAACTTAAGCCAATCAGAGGTCTCACCTTTGGTGTCAAGGCGGAATTTCAGGTGAATATGTTGGTGGTTGTGGTTATGATGCCCTAAGTGTTAGAGTAAATAAATGACATGGTCTGTTCCACAGTTTTTTCTCCTTCCTTTGGCCTTGTAATAGTTATTGGAATATGAGCCATAGATAAGACAGCTTCCTTAGAAGTCTCATTGATCCAGCTGATTACTATCACCCCGAGCTACTCAGAGCCTGAAGTAAAAATAATTAGGAATGCTCGGGTATCTCATTAAGAGCAACCAAATCCAAATCAAGAATTGTTTCCATTGATATTGTTAAGAACCCAAATATGTTTTTGGATAAAAAGCTTGTTACCTGTTAAGAGACGTCATTACACCAGACTGATGAGGATTTGTGCCAGTTCATGTTGATCCTTTCGATTTTTGCCTTTCTAAAGGCTTGAAGTGTATATAACATCATTGGGCCAAAACTAATTGCACACTTTTATCCCAGAGAAAAGACAATTAATTGGTGCTACTATTTCTTGTTCCACCAAGTTAGAGCTGACTTGGGGTCAAGCCAGTGTTTAATGGTTGTCAGAGTAAATGCCCAATTATAGATTTTAAAGTTGGAATAGATCCAGCCACCTTTGGATTTATCTAGTTGCAGAAATGGATCTTTTTATATGTGGCAGCCTTCTGTCTTGGTGAGGATGGAGTCCAATTTAGACCAATAATCAACTGGGGGAACCAAATATGGGAACTTGATGTAATTTATATGTGGTAAGACATTCATCTTGACTTCAAATGTGTGAGCTGGTAATGATGCTGGTGGAGCAGTCCATCTTTGAACATCTTCTATATTTTTAAGGATTCTGATGTGATTGCAGTGATGTCTTAATCTGAATGCCTAATGCCTCATTAGCAGTTTTTCTTTGAGTGTTCCCAATTTTAATTAGAATACAAATTGCTACAGGAAGTGTATTTGAAAAGGCAGATGTAGATGATGTTATATTGATTGGAGACATCAAAGAACTGTAACTAGGCTATTCTCTTATTCTCTTGCTATTCTCTGCTAGGGGCGGTCTCCAGGCTTTTTATTGGCTAAACCCTTCAGTCAGCTGTTTCAAGCAGCTGTGCTCACTGATCATTAAGGTGATCGTTTGTTTATTATGGGATGTGTGCCTTTTTCAAGATTGGCCAGCACTAATCATTAGCTGTGATTGATTACAGTGGTGACAGGGCTTTGTATTGACTCCACGCTCATCTCACAGTTCTGCCTGCGCAGACGATACTCCGCCGGTAAAATGTCAGCATTGTGTTTGTTCTCTAGCTTCTCTTGAGTCTTGCAGCCTTTTTAAAACTGCAGGGTCAGTGTGGTCACAGCTCCTTTGATGTGGTAAGGTGGGATCTCTATTTCCTTTCTAGTTTTAGGTGATTGTTTATTTAATTTTTGTGCACTCAAGTGGTTTAGTTTCAGGGTTGCAATTACTCACTGTGGTGCAGTGCAGGCAGGCAGTGCACCATGCCTTCTTAATCATGCTGTGCCAAGTCACCCCCTGTTGCGGCATTAATCTTTATTTTGCTTATTGTGTTATTTTGCTGCTTTCTCTATCTCCACTTCATGATCAGTCTGGACATGTGCTGCTGTCTATGGGAGTCTATGCAACTATTTCTTTCAGTTCTGGATTTGGCCGTCACATGACATGAACATTTATATATGTAGTGAGCCAAGGGCTCCATCGACAAACATTAAAGGCGAGAGATGACACCCTTGACATGTGCAACGTGATATAGTGAATAAATCAGAGTACTGACCACCAGTGCGTTCCATAACCAGGTGTTTCTAGACTGCTTGTACTGGGGTACACACAGAATTTAGGGAGCACAGCTATACCCCTCTACTTGCCAATCCGTCAATGGGGCCAAATTGTGCATCTAGTAAAAAGCCATTTAAACACTAAACAGATTGATTTAACATTAAAATAGGCTTTACTGTACCATGATGAGAACTGAAGAGCATGATTTCCACTTTCTAAATTGTGTTAATTTTGTTTATGTGCACTTTCTTGAACAAATTAAAACAGAAATTGTCATTTTGTCTTCCTTACTAGATAATTAAGTATTTTATTGTTATACTGCCTTTATCATGGCACTCATTTTGAAACTTCATTGTCTCTTTTACTACCCATCAAGGAATCAAGGATAAATTCTCTCTCTCTCTCTCTGTCTCTCTGTCTCTCTCTCTCTCTCTCTCTCTTTCTCTCTTTCTCTTTCTCTCTCTCTCTTTCTCTCTCTCTCTTTCTCTCTCTCTCTGTCTCTCTCTCTCTGTCTCTCTCTCTCTGTCTCTCTCGCTCTCGGTCTCTCTCTCGCTCTCGGTCTCTCTCTCGCTCTCGGTCTCTCTCTCGCTCTGTCTCTCTCGCTCTCTCTCTCTGTCTCTCGCTCTCGCTCTTTCTCTCGCTCTCTCTCTCGCTCTCTCTCTCGCTCTCAGAGGATAAGTTGGAGCAGCAGCACTCTATTTTTACGCAGTACAGAGATCCGTGTCGTCTGGGGCCTGGAGAGGACAAGCTGTGGGCTCTGGGTGAGTCTGCTCTCTCCTGATTACTGCCATTACTGCCCCGCCGTGGTGTATTACACACCTCAGACTGTGACCTGTTTTCATGTGCAGAATCATCACAGATGCTTTCAGATCCTGAATTTCACAATCAGATCCAGAAAACAGTGCAAACCAGGACAGAGAACAGCACCATTTTTTGCACCAAAGAACACACCAACCTACACCACCTGATAATTACATGAATGAAAAGAAATGTTATATATATATATGGTCATATCAGAATATTATGACCACCTACCTAGGAAAAAACAGCATTGTCTTGTTGTTATGGCTGATCAGTGTATATCTATAACAAATACAAACTATATCAGTTATACAAATACAACATAATCCATATTATTACTTACAACTAACAGGGCTTGCTGTGAGATACCACAGACCTTCAGAGAGGTCTCTGACACTTTAACTTGAAGCTGCACAAGGAGGACTGACAGAATATTAGAAACAGTGAAAGTGTTCACTCACTTAACAGAGAGGAATTTAACCTCTGGTCAAATACACATTAGTGTACACACACTAGGGGGCAATGAACACAGACTGGTGGGCATCCCCTCCCTACAGTGCCCAGGGAGGAGCCTTGCACAAGGGGTTCCTTCAGGGGATTGGTCAGTTCCACAAGGTCAGTTCCTTAACCTCAAGCCCATGGTTTTAATGTTATGAAAATGAAAGTGCACAATCATTGACCAATGTCCTTGCACACAGTTTAAATGTTATCATTTGACTGTTCTAGCTGACTGGTGTTTATCTATAATACTAAAGAAAATATAAAAATACAGTTTCTTTAGTACTAATCAGCAGGAAGAGCATGAGGTTCATTTTGGCTCCATCTTTACTGGTTAGAGTTAGTGTTGTTGTTGTGTTTTGTTGTTATTTTGATGCTCCAGGAGCTTCTTCTCTTCAATGAATTTCTCAGAGCAATCTCTCAGTTCCTTTTGAAAGCGTCTTTCAGAGAATCTTTTCCAATTAAAACTTTGTGCGGAAAATGGGAGCGTGATGTCTCCAGGAGCATTTTCCCCCAGAGGCTCCTGTAGGGTCCTTCACTGTATTCTAATTTGCATGTGTGTACGTCTGCCCTCGCTCTCTGGGCAGAATTAGCTGTGGTGCGGGCACCGCTTGCCCGCAGATGGTGTGTGAGATGAGCTGGCAGGAAATGGAGCCTCTTGCCTTCCCAGCAAGCACACTGAACACAGAGGAGCCTCCTAATGGCGGCATCTCAGCGAGCGCAGGTTCAGTGGCTGCCATCCAGTCCTGTAAAACGTTGCCCTCCTCCGTGTCCAAACGCTTGCTGGAGCAGCGAAAAATAAGTCGGCTGCCAGTCCTTCTGGAAATCTGTCGGAATAAAAAACAGTGTTTACTTGCTTTATTAATCTTAGCTCTTGTTATTTTTCTCACCAAACCAGACAAACATCGATGGAGCTTTTAGAGCTGATGAACCCTGCACTGCCCTGCATGCTGTAGATCAGTCATTAGTTGATTAAAAATGCCTCTTGCAGTGAACCATGCAAGACTTCTCCTTCTCTTTTAACTCATTATAATCTGCTCCAGATTGATTGGTGTGTCTGTGCCTGCATGTCAACATCAGTCAGTAAAATGGTCAGAATGTTTTTAATACCCTCATAAGAGTAACAGGACCCTCATTAGTATAAAGGGACCATCATAAGAGTAACAGGACCCTCATAAGAGTAATAGGACCCTCATAAGAGTAACAGGACCCTCATTAGTATAAAGGGACCCTCATAAGAGTAACAGGACCCTCATAAGAGTAAATGGACATCCATAACAGTATCAGGACCCTCATAAGAGTAACAGGACCCTAATAAGAGTAAACAGACCCCCATAAGAGTTACAGGACTCTCATAAGAGTAACAGGATCCTCATAAGAGTAACAGGACCTTCATAAGAGTAAAGGGACCTCCATAAGAGTAACAGGACCCTCATAAGAGTAACATGAGCCTCATAACAGTATCAGGACCCTCATAAGAGTGAAGAGACCCCCATGACTTTTACATGCTTACTTGCAGTAACATTTATATTAGAGCTGTAAAGGAAATATATTTTTCATCAGTAGTTTGCATGTGGTTGGTGGTTTATGCTTTGTTTAAACCCCTGACCACTAGATGGCAGTGTTGTAATCTATCCTCAACCATTAGACATTTCCAATACAAATGAAATAAGTAGTGTAGGACACACTGCTGACAGACGTCCTAAAATTACATTTTACATATATTAATATATCACCTTACACACAGTATCACAATATATCAGCTCTCCTGTATCATAACAAGAGGTTCTTACCTACACAGTAGTAGTTCCTACAGCACTTTTCTGGACTCCCAAAGCTTTTTAACATTTGGGACAGACATTAAAATCACTTCAACCAACACCAATGCTCAGCATCCACCTGCAGCTGGATAGTACCACAAGTCTCAGCACACATTAGCTATTAGACAGAGAGGTGAGGAAAGACTGAGCCAGTTTATGAAGAAGGAGATGATCAGGAGAAGGCAGGAGCTTTTTTTGAAGACCTTTCGATCTCATCTGAGACATTTATACAGGACAGTGTCCCTGTCAATGCACTGAAGCATTAGGATCTAGGAATAGCACCTCCTGTCACACAAAGCCTCCCATCCCAGTATTGACCAGACTGTGATGTGCAGGATTATCTAACATGAATGTTGTCTCAGGCTTGTTTATGAGGCTACTTCCTGTTTGTAAGTGTAGGCAGTTTGTTCACTGTGCAAAAGAGGAAGTTTAATAAAAGAGTCAGAAAAAAGCACCCTAAGGAGGGAGAAAGGAAAGAGGGAAGTGAAAGGCTGGCCTGAAAGAGTAATGTTAAAAAAAATCCCTGAGGGTAGTTACCTTAGTGAGAAATGGGGGAACCATTACGGTGACTCACCATCCTGTGCAGCAGGCTTTCGGGCTCAGCCTCTGGAACGCAAGGTGCTCTCCAGGGGTTCTGATTGCTGAAGGATGTCAGATCAGTGCTCTTGTAATGACTGAAGTGTCTCGCTGAGCTGGCCGAGTGATGAGGGGATTAATGCGGAGAACGTATGCGAACGTGGGGATGCACACAAACTGATAAATATAGCATTGGAGAGGCAGGGGGTCGTAGATGAGTCAGACTCGGGTCATTGTACAACCATTATCTGGTGTCCATTTGAGGTGAAAAACAAGCCTTATGCATCTGTACAATGTGTGTGGGTGGGTGAATGTGTGTCTAACAGGTACCTTCTTGGACACGAGCGGTCTTTATGATGAAGAAGTCAGCTCACCAGAGAGCCTTCAAAGGTAAGTCCCACACAAACTCATACAGTACAGGCCAAAAGACTGGACTCAGTGTTAAGACCAACTCGGGTGCTGATAAATATATAAAACCATCACAATATGTAAGTATAATAGGTTTCAAATAATGCTTTGGCCATAGATGAGTCTAAAATAAGTGTAGAAAGCTGGAAAACATAATAGTGGAGATTCACAATCTGTCCAAAGTTCCCCTTCTAATGAATATCAACTGACACAGATGTACAAATAGTACTGACAAAAAGTACTGACCAGGTGTTGGCTAGAGGGGTATAAAGCCCCCCAGCACTGAGCTGTGGAACAGTGGAACTTTTTGGGATGAGCTGGTGGAGTTGAGGATAAGGAGGTGATTGTGATCATCCAGCATCCTGACCCCACTAACGGTCTTGTGGCTGAATACCATCAAATACTCACAGCAGTGCTCCAAAAGCTCTAGTAGAAAGTATTTGATGGACAGTAGAGACAGTTACTCCAACAATCTTTTTTTATAGCCTTTACAATGAATGAGCAGGTGTCCCAATACTTTTGTACTTTCCATATAGTGTAAATGATGTGGCAGCTGCCGAATGGACCACCATAAAAGTATGTTAGTATCTACTGTGGGGTTGTAAAAGTAAATGTTCTTCAGGATGTGGTTCAGACCATTCTAACAGTGAATGAGTGGGAGTTCATACTTTTGTCTAAATAATGAATGTCGAGTAAAAATTCTGTGGCAGCTGACACCAGCTTGGACCACCATAATAGCACATTATTATCTACTGAGGGGTTTTAAGAGATATTCTTCTGTGTTTTCAGACCATATGAATAATATAACAATGAATAAGCAGGTGTCCCAATACTTTTGTCAAGCATAATAGCGTAGATTAACTTCAGAAAACTTCAGAAGTGTTGTAGAATCAGAGTCTAAGAGTTAGGGCTGTTTTGGTGGAATGAGAGGGGACCTACACAGTGAGGCTTGAGGTTTTTATGTTATGGCTGATTATGTATTATTCATAATCTTCTTGTTCACAGAATTAATTAAATATAGAATAAAATATTGGTGACCATTATATAATATCTACATACACAATGTAGATAATAGATCAAATGTAGATAAACGTAAATAATATACTATGTATATAATTGTATTTATTGTGTTTATAATTGTATAATAATAATAAATAAGAAAATCAGAAAAACTGTTAATATGACAAATGAGTCCAAACTTTTGGCCAAAATTAAAAACCTGCACCTGCACACATGCACACGTCAACTCCAAACACCCTCACACTCATCTCAGCTGCTGCACTGTGATCTGTGAATTTCATTCTGAGATTTAAGGAACATTTCACTCATAAACCATATTTACATATTTCTCTCACTTATCTCAGAAGTCAAGTAGTCAATCAACTGAGACAAGCTTGGTGTCCAAATTTACCTTCTTTAGCTCAAAACTGGACCTTCAAAGTTCATATTAAGGCTAATAAACACTGGAACTCAATAGTCACCTAAATAATCTAAATAGTTTTGTAAAAAATAATCAGCAAAATGTCTCTAGATGAACTCAAACCTGCATCCAGATGTTAATGAAGATCTCACAGACTTGTCAGTGTGGTCAGTGTGTGACTTTATTCTAGATGCTACGATTGCTACACTGAATAGTTTCAGTAATTAATGAGTATTAATAACTTACAGTAAGTCATACTGAGGCCTATACCACATCCGCTAGTCTGTAATACCTTCATTAACATCTGGATGAGGTTTGAGTGGGATGTCAGAAGTTTTGATCATGTATTTATAAATAACTGGCCTGTTTAGGTGACTATTGAGTTCTAGTGTTTGTCAGCCTAACTTCAGTTCTAAATGAGAAGCACAATTTGGATTCCAAACATGTCTTGGTTGATCTTCTACATCTAGGAAGAGTGGAACATTGTGTCAATATTATTTTTTAATAAAGTGATCTGTTTATTGATGTATTTTTGATCTCTCTGGCTTTAACAGGGTCATGGAAAATGAAGAAGGGAGAAAGGAATACTTGGTTTTTCCAGCGAGCAAGAACCAATGTCCCAACCAGAAAGGCCGCAAGATCCCACTGAAGGGGAACGGCCGCAGGATTGACTACATCCTCTATAAAGAGGATGGTCTGCAGCCCGACTGGAAAGTGGTCAGTTCTGATTTACTGTTGCTTTGTCACACTGCAGCTGAGGCAGTACAAGTGCAGCTCCAAAAATGAGATTGTGGTGAAAAAAGTCCATTTATGTTGATGATTTAATTCACGTCACTCGTTTAATGTTGATACAGTTTAAATACATTCACTGCAAATGGAATATTTTAACAATATGAGATTCTGGATTTCTGATTTCAGCCAAATTGATCATCATTCAAACAAAAATATGTCATTTTACGTGTAATGAATATAAAATATATAACATTTGACCTTTTTAAAATTAAATAATAAAGATTAATTAATTTTTTTTCACAATATTATGGCACCGTAATGCTCAACTAGTACAAATGATCAGAAAAAAAATATCTGTAAAATAGACAATTGACAGAATAAGTTTTTTTCATATTCAACTTAACTTTGATTTCTTGACCTGATACATTGTCAGGCTTCTCCAGACAAACCTGTTTAATATGATTTATTATGAATAAGTGGCAGCTGTTTTATTTCTTTCTAGAGTGTAGCTCTAGTCTGCCACCTTGTGGCACAGAGTGTGAACTGCATGATCAGAAATGAATGTCATTAGCATTAAATGTCACCATGTTCATGTTTGTACAAGGAAATATTAGTTTTATGTAATTTAAGATGATGCTTTATTTGTCATAAGGCAATTTATGACACCTACATAAATCATCTGTCATAATGGAGTCACCACGAAACGATACCCACGTAGACCTCAATAGTTACATCAACAAAACATCCCTCAGGCTACTTCCAGATATTAATGAAGTCAGATGATGTGGATTAGTGGACACTGACACTATGAAAAAAGTTTCTAATGGATTGTTAATGTATGTCTATTGCAGGATATTGAGGAATTCAGCTTCATCACTCAGCTAGCCGGCCTGACCGACCACCTCTCTGTGGCTATGAGGCTGGCTGTTTCTACAGGAGAAGAGGAGTCTTAGGACCTGGATGATCTTTTACATGATGCCACGGATAGAGAGAGAGAGAGAAAGAGAGAGAGAGAGAGAGAGAGACTTCCAGCTCATGTTTAATCAATTCAAATGATTAATTTGCACGGGGCTTCACCTGAAGGACAAAGAGAAGTCTAACTGCGGGACGTTTCTGAAGCATGTTTATAGGAGACACACTGACACACACCCACACAGAAACCAGAGAGCAAAACAGTGATCTCACTCTCTCACTTCCTCCTTGCGGGGCTCTCCACAATCCTTACAATGAGAGTTTACGTCCTTGCTATAATCTATCACTCGACTTCGGCTCACCTCTGCCCTGCGGAGCCGTCTTTTTGGTGCCATGACCCGGTTACAATAGTCTTTCAGACAAACGAGAAGAGTGCATGAAGAAAAGCCTGGATCCACAGTATTGCACGTCCTGCCACTTTATAATGTCCATGTTAAGAAAAGAAATCCCTAAAACCCTCCTTAATAACCTCAGCGAGATTCCTCTTCTTTTCTAGCCTCTTTCTAGACCTTTCTATGGGTGAGCATGCACGGGGAGTGTTGAATGTGTAAAAGAATATCACAGAGACAGCTCATGATTCTAGTGGTCAGATTACCTTAGGCGTCAGATTATCTTATGGTAGTGCTACAGTCTGTGTGCACAAAAGGAGAACCAGTTTTATAGTGAGGACAGCTCTCCAGAGCCCTGCTTGCCTGAACTGGTTGATGCTCATGTTCTCCAGACGCACCACAGTGGAGCTCCTGGTCCTGAAAGTGACTCACAAGGTCCTCTCTGCTTCTCACTTGCAGTATTGCTGTGGCTCAAGGCACTTTACTGCGTTCACTGTTTTCTCATTGAGCCAAGGTGGTGGCACCAGTGCAAATGTTTACAGACCTGTTACCCCGACACAGGAAACACTATCATGGACGATTGATCTCGACTGGACTTCAAACTGAATTCCTGTGCAGTCTTTTCATCTGTCACCTAGTTGCTTTTCTACTCTCTATAAACCTCTTTCTAACTTATCTTATTATTCATATTATCTTATTATTATTATTTTCCTTAAAAACATGGCAGTGTTTTCCTGGTCCTACTGACCTCCACCTTATACGCTATATGTCCAAAAGTTTGTGGACACTCATTTTATGTAATGCTTTCATCTACTTTAAGTTAACACAGATGTACAGATGCACACACAGCTTATCTAGTCCCTGCAGAGAAGTACTGCCAATAAAATAGGACTAAACATTAACTTATTGACACCATGCCTAAAGCCAGGAGGGCCCAGCATTGTAAAACTGGGTTCTCTCCTCCATGCAGTACTTTTGGGATGAGTTGGTGGAGTTGGGGATGAGGTGGGGGTGATCTTCCAACATCCTGACCTCATTAACTGCTCTTTTTGCTGAATGCAATCACATCCTCACAGCAGTGCTTCAAAATCTAGACTTCCACCACTGTAGACTCCAACAAAAGCAAAATAAACACTTTTAAAAGTCTTGATTTTGGAACAAACAATGAATGAGCAGGTGTCCCAATACTTTTGTCTATATAGCGTGTATCCTAATAAGGAACTGCTGAAGCCTCTTCAAGTCAAGCTCTATTCTATTGAAGTAAGAGCGTGATAAATACTCCTGCAATGGACATGCTATTGTTGACTGCTTTCCCAGCGTAGCCACTGCTGCAGTTCCTAATTGGGCTCTGGTTGGTGTAGTTTACTGGACATTCAGCCTTGTATTATATCATCCTTAATTATGTTTGAGTTTTAGTGTGCATCAGTTATAACTGCCTAAACCAATACAGGCCTATAGAACAATATGTCACAATAAAAATTCACCAATAGCCCTTTTTCTACTTGCAGATGAATTGATCATCTACATTTTCTCTCTTTCTAAAAACCCAGGCTCATTCCCATTGAGAATTGGGCGGGTCTGTGTGCTGAGGCCCAGAAATTTCCCACCCGATGTGGCCAAATCTGAATACTAATGATATAATCTTTAAAACAATATTTTTACCTCAAAACTATACAATATGTTTTTTGTAGATAATAGCTTTATTTGTATAGCACTTTTCATGCATTTTCTTAGCTTTCTGGTGCTCTGCAAGCACCGTCAGGAAAGCAGAACCTTTAGACGGCATTGAGTTGTAATATAATCTAGGCCAGTGTAGAGCATGTGTTCATTAAATACTGTAGGAGTTGGGCATGGCCAGATGTCCTCTCCATAGAGGTTCATTTGAAATGCCTTTAGAGTGTCCCTGCTGCCCTTGTCAGGAGCCTTGAGGTCCTAGATGACTTCTGGTCGTTGTTAGTGACTGTTTTCAGTGAAATCAAAGCCAGTCTAGACCGCATTGCTTAGGTGCTGCATCATACTGCAACCAAACAACTACATTCCCATACCTGCTTTTTGCTGTTTTAAGACTTTAGGACTGCTAAGATCTAGTGTAAAGCTCTTTTTCTCTTTTAAAGTAACTGAGAGATCGGCCAGTTTGACTTCTTTAGCCTTGCTAACTTTAATCCTATCTACCACATTGCCTCTAGAGCCCTGGTCTTCAACCTTGAATCCATACTCCAGTCCATACTGGTAGGTATGACTCTAGGAGGCCAATAAGTAATATGAACAGTTCAATTGACTATTGGTAATTACATAATCCAGAAGTGGATTTAAGGTCTGGAAGCCTACCACCACTTTTTCCACCATGTCCATTTGCTAGAGTTTGGATGCTATGGTGTGTGAATCATGAAGAAGGACCATGTTTATCTTACATTTGGAAGGACTTTCATTATGACACTACATGTGAAACATTTTAATATGCCTATTAGTCCTAGCCCTCACCAGTTGTACAGTGATTTTTATGCCTTGTCTTCAGGAACCCCTGCAGTTCCCATTGACCTTATGATGATCAAAAGCTGTTCCAGATGTGTGATGGCAGAGAAAACACTAAAACATGGATTCTAGCACTCTTACAGACACTGTGGAAGATCTGTTTGATTCCATAGAAATGGATTCAGACTTTTAGAGTACATGTGGCAGGGTAGCCAGGTCCCCAAAAAATCTGTCTGACAGACATTTGTCCCACACAAGCTGAGCTTAGGCCAAAATCTTGTTAATGTTTTTAGAAACTTTTTAAAAAATTGCAGGTGTACTCTTAAATCTTTGTTTAAATCATACTTACTGTCATTGATTTTCTTTTCCATTTTATACTTTTGAAGCTTTTTGTATTATTATTATTATTATTATTATTATTATTATTATTATTATTATTATTATTAAATGTCATAATGTAAGACAGAGGAAAATACCTACATTATTGTAAGGGTTTTATTGCATTTAAAACATGATGTCCTCCTTTCTTTCTATAATTTCAGATCCCATTTCAGTCATCTAATAGGCTAAGCCATCATTAAATGCTCTTCACTCTCAGCTGTTCACTGCCTGTTTTTAGCTCCTTATTGTTTTAACGCCCCAGTTTTACATGCACAAGGCAGTTCATTCCTTTTCTACTGTGATACTATAAGAGCTTTTTGGCAGCCATGGTTAATTTTGAAAGTAGCCCAAAGACCCTGCCTGTATTTTCAAAATAGCCCAGTTTGGAAAACCTGCCAACCTGGCAACTCTGGCATGTGGTCTGAGATTAAGAATTGCCATGAAGTGCACTAGCTGTCTACATGAGTAATGTACTTCCACTTAATGTAAGTTAATTCACTAAAAAGTGTGAAAACTTTGCCCTACATACTGCACAATTTGGGGAAACATTCTGTAGTAAAGTGAAAACAGTGAAGAACATCTACTCTTACAAATCCACAGTAGATAATAATATACTGTTATGGTTCATTTAGGAGGCAGCTGCATTTAAAGTCAACACTTGTGTGAGAAAAGGGCTTTCCAAATTGAATTTTATGCCAACTTGTCAAGTTCAGCCCATAGTATTATTCACCAGCTAAGTGCCACATTGATTGTTTCAGTTACTGTAATTATCAAAACTTAAATATTTATTGAATAGCTATGATGTAGCACCATGTTTTAGCGAGGCACAGCTCACTCAACCTCGACAAATAATTCATTAGTTCAACTTTCGGATCAAAATGTCATCATTCTCTGCCTCATCCAATATTTCACTTCACGTGACTAAAAGAATCCAAAATGTCAAACATATCTATTTTATCAAATTTTTGATGGCATTTCATGATAAATGGTCTATTTGAAGGCTCATTTTCAAAGCAGTGAATTTTGTAGGTCCTGACATAAAGACTAAAGAGTGTCCCAAAGGTGATGCCTGCCAAGGTTACTATTTAAAATCTTGCCCAATGTGAAAGGAGGCTATGACTCATTAGGCAGCTGCCTTCAGAATGGAACGCACTAGATACATACCCAATCAAACACAGAAGCCCATGTAACTAGAGATTAGGGTTCCCTGTAGTAGTGTTCCAATGTAGGGACCATTTGAAAGGCAGTGTATCTTGACCCAGCGAGTTCAAATTGTGAAAGAAGTTATGGGGATCCCCAGGTTCAAGGGTCAAATAGAGCTGTAGAAGAGTGAATGCTGTGTGTGAGGATGTTTCACATTGTAAGAACCAGCTTTTTCACCACAGCGCTATTTAACCTCCACCTTTATCTCATTTGTGCAGTGAACACATTAGTGAGCACACACACTGGAGGGCATCATGTACAGCACCCAGGAAGCATTTGAGGGTTGCTGAAGGGTACTTCAGCCATGTCCTGCTGGTGAAACTGGTCCCAAGCCCACTTCTCTAACTTTTATTCCACAGCAGCCTGATTCTCACTGATTCTCACCGATTCTCATTTCCTCTTCATTAAAGGAGGTTTCTCATTTACGTTGTGGTTCTTCTCGTTTGGTTTTCTTTAGTGGGTGCAGTTTGGCACAGGCTTTGACCTAAGACTAACTTTTGGGGGCGTGAGCGTTGGTGGCTTGTGGGTGGGTCAGGGGGTGAATGACTTTCTCTGTCTAAGCTCTTTTTAAACTGCTTTTTTTGTTCTTCTGCTTTTTATAAACGATTTCCCTCTTTGAAACTGCATCCATGTGTCTTTATTTGTGCGGTGAAGGCCGAGCCTGGGGGTCTTTCCAGGTTTACCACATTATTAGGGGGGAATCTTTATACTGTGGAGTGTTCTCTTATCAAACCAGAACAACAGTGAGTGTGAGTCAACACTGAAGAGGGGGAGATGTCACATCTTCATTACTTTGCATATAGACAGATCAGTCGTAACATTAACACTACTTCCTTGTACAGCCATTGGTCATTTTATCAGCTCTACTTATCATGTAGTTCTACAATTACAGACTGTAGACTGTAGACACAGGGTGAGCAAAGTATACAGAGAAACAGATGGACTACAGTCTGTACAACGTGCACCTGTATGGTCAGTGGAGCTAAATGGACAATGAGTGAACATACAAGGAGGTGGTGTTAATGTTATGGCTGATTGGTGTAGAGGTCCCTTTGGAATGCAAAATCACTGAATTAACCATATTAATCACTGACTCATTAAAACTCATTAAAATTAAAGGTTGAAATGTCTGGAAAAAGACTTAGTAAGTAGTTCTGGTGAAGAGATTGTGGAGTAATTTTTGTAGATGACTGATTAAGAGCAACAGACAAAACTATTCAGCAAAAAACTGACCACTAATGAAGGACTGATATGATACAGATCTAATGACACTGGAAATAAAGTTAAAATCCCCTGACTTACTCTCAGGCTTATTGTTCAGTAACTACAGGGACTTCAGTGCAAACTGGTGGGCATATTCTTTTGTTATTGAAGTGTGTAATTAAACTAAAAATTTGAGCCTGCCAGCAGACCCATGGCCTTATGAAGAGTTAATAGAGTCTGGAAATTGACAAAAGGTCTACACTCCAAAACCAAAAAGTTCTTAGAAAAAAATTTAAGAGTTCTTGAGACTGTCACACTGGTGGAGTTCTTAAAAGCACCTCCCGAAACCTTTTTATTCTCTTGTTTTTTTGTTTTTAAAGAACCTGTTTGTAAAAAAAACTATTTTTAAAGTCTTAATGTACATGAAGAAACCTCTTTACTTACAGTTCCAGTCTATCTTGTAATTACAAGGTTGAGGCATTTTTATGGATTGTACCTAGTGTGACACATGACAAAGATTTGTTTGTATTATTGCATATAGCAGAATTCATACTAGTACAAGAAAACCAGAATATGTTAAATAACTGTATATAATATTACCAGTATTATCTACATCTTCAAAAAAGAGGTACTGGATGGTCACCGGGGTGGTGTTCCTCAAGGTTCTATCTTCATCCCACTTTAGTTGTTGAACATAACAGTATCTAATTATGTTATTGAGGATTTATCAGCTTTTTCACTCACCCTG
>BRDA01007307.1:0-20978 GCA_036984385.1 Crenuchus spilurus
AGTACTCTGGAGGCTGTTGCATGGACAGCAGAATGTATTTTTGATCAGTAGGGCCAGGCGTTTCCTTCCATGTCCATAAACATGTATCCATTATCACCACACCTCATTCACGTTAGGAGATGACAATTTGCTCCAAGATTGTGTGTTTGAGGCCGATCTAGCTGTTTAGAGTGTTTTGTTGGTCAAAAGAAGTTGAACATCTTTTGTTGTTTACATTCACGATTCACCCATCGTGAAGTCCAGCACATTATTGACTAATGGGAAAGAATGAGATTAGGAATGAGGAAGACTCCAGCACCAGAACAGTGTGCCAGAGAGCCAACAGTGTCCAATGGTGGTTTGTCAATGCATCCAGAGAGTGATCATATTGATTAAATTCAAATGAATGAATTGAGTCACTGTTGAAGAGCAGAGATCAAGTACAGTGACTTTGACAGCCAAAGATCCAACATGGTTATTAATTAACTTTATTTTAGAGTCCTTCTCTGTTCTCTATTTTCATTCAATAAAATAGATAGGATCATAATTTGTTACAAATATGTATTCTAAAATGTATACTGAAAATGTGTAGATGGTCCAAGTGTTAATAGGAGTATGGTTACCTGATCTCTGTGCATTTAAGGGTTTTGTTCTGTTCTAACATGCAACACACCTGGTCTAACACATCCGATTAGTGATGAGCCTTTGATTTTTTGAGGGTTTCTGATATTGGTGATGTGGGCAGCCACAAAGGGTGACACCTTGTCAGGGGCGGCATGAGCCCTGGCCCCACCCTCTCCCTCAAAAAAATGCATTATTTCATACAGCATATCTTGCATACATATCAATTTCCTATCACCCACTTGCATGTTGTGGGCACACTCCACAAGGTGTAGTGTGTGTAGCTTGCTACTGAGGACTGACACACAGGTTTGTGTGATAAAGGGAATGAGGAGGAGGCGAGCATAATGAGAGCATTAAATGTTTAAGAATATAACTAGCTGAAACATGTAAATTAAAAAGCACAATGATTAACTATTAACAGTTATTAACAAAAGCAGAACTATTAACATAAAAATAAAACACTTAAACATTTATTTTACTGGCACAAACTCAGGAGATATTGTATTATACATCCTGATGAGGTAAAAAAAGTTATTTTGTAAAACAGATGGTTCCAATCCTAAAATCTGATTGGCTGTATATTGATTTTGATCAATGTTGATATTGATATCTGATCAGTTGCTGTACATTGATATTCACCCTCGTGTTGCCTGGCAACAGTGTTAACAGTTTGTGGACTGTATCGACTGGCAGAAGAATCGTTTATTATGAATAATTAAAAAATAAAATTAATGTATGAATTGAACATTCGGGTGTTTTATCATATTTTATGTTGACCACTGTTTTGTAAAAGCAATTAGCCACTCAAAACCGTGTGTTACTGTGTTACTCCACTTTGCATTGTGCCAAAATCACCCTTCCTTGTGACAAAATTGCAGTAACGCACAGCCTCTCGTGGCTTATTGCTTTAATTTAGCTTATAACTTGCTAATTAAAATAGCACAAATATGAATTTTAACAGCAAAATGGAGCACAAGTGATCGAGACCATTTTGGTGTGTGAAGTCACAAGTAATACAGTGTATTTTTAATATATCTTTGAAACGGAAGCAACAGGACTTTCCCCCCAGGAGTCTGGGGTGCTGTAGGTGTTGTTTACTTGGGGCACCAAACAGGTTAGAACTGCCCCTGTCTCTGTATCATCACTGCTTTCTCTTAAATTAATGTTTCATGTTGGCTTCAGGTTGAAGACAAACATGAGGCTGAGGAGAGCACATCCCATGATATTACTGATTATACAGACTGGACGTTTGATGGTGAGTTTGCCTGACTCTTTCTTCTTTTGCAAAATGTGAGTTATATAGAATAGTACAGAGCTTATACAAGTCCAGCATACATCTATCTCACAGTCTTTGTCATAATTACCACTAGTGACCTTATCAAAGAAAAATAAATGTAAACATGTCAGGGTGACTGATGTTATGCTACTTTTTCAGATTTCATAAAAAAATTTAACTCCGCTATCAACTTTGGGTTTTTAACACAAAATGAGCTTAACACGTTCCTCTAATCTGCTTTTACTTCAGCCCCTGCTGTGGAGTCATCCCTCTCTGCCTCATACACTCCAGAACCAACAGTCAGCCCGACCCCTAACTATCAGGACATGGGGCTCAGCCACAGTGTGCACAATAATGGAGGTCTGGGGGTTCAAGAGCACTCTGTCATCAACATGATCGCTGCCACTGCTCCCGACACTATCACCATCAGTAAAGGTATTGTGTGATTTAAGGATAGCAAATATTTAAAGAAGCATTACATCAGCAACACGTTAAAGAAATGTACATTTTAATTTTTACATTTAGTAATAGGGTTGTTTAAAATACATTTTCACAAATTTCTCCTTAATCTAAACATTATCACTCAGCCAGGACTTTTATAGTATCCAAAGATTGTGACCCAAAAAGATTTTAGTGTCATAGACTTCCATTACAGTTCAGCTATGTTAGCTTTGAGCTTCAGTGCAAACTTTCAAAGCCAGTTATATTTTGGCTGATTGATTAGGGAAAATGATTATAGTATCAGATGATGTTAGAGCAGTTCTGCAGCCTACATACAGTCTGTTGCTTCTAGATTGCAGTGTTTCTTGTTTGAGGCCTGTTGTTCTACCAGTTGCAGCTGTTCCTGAGGGTAACTTTAAGTGCATATAAACACTATTGCTATTGTTCTTCCTGTGTATCGTCTCGCAGCATCTTCACCAAGGAAAGTGTATGACACAAGAGAAGCAGGCCACACTTCAGTGACCCAAATCGACTTTGATGATGATAAATATAGACGGCGGCCAGCGCTCAGCTGGTTTGCACAAATACTAAAGTGAGTTTCCTTCTTTTTTTTGTGAACTGGTACCCTTTAGCATGTAGAAAGGTTCTAGCTGGTGTTAACAAAAGCATGTAATAATTTGATATTAATCATTTGCCACTTGTAGCTCATTGATCCGAGTGTAGAAATTCTGTCTAGTGTGGAGATTCTAAACTGTATTTGTACATGTAAGGATTGTTGATGTTTTTAGTCCATTAGCACCAGTGTATCAGTTTGCCCACTTTATGTATAATGAGCAAGACAGTATATTAAAATGAACCAGAGCTCTTTTTCTAAGTTTTTGTGGTCAAAAATCCATATTTGTCATGTGATGCACAAGACCAGCCTTAAAACAGAATATAAGGGGCCCCAAGTGGCTTAGCAGACTAACCCGAGGATCACAAGTTTGAATCCCGATTATGCTGCTTGCTGTTGGCAGACAGGGCCCAAAAGAGCAAAAGTGGCCATTCTCTTTCTGTTCGGGTAAGATGGCACTCTCTCCCCAGTACTACTAAGTAATGTCAGCTGGCACAGGCGATCCATCAAAACTGGGGATCCTGCACTTTACTCTGAGTGTGTTGGCTGCCCAGCAGTGATGTATCAGCTGCAGTTCGAAAAGAGGCAGCGTTTGACTTCACATGCATCAGAGGAGGCCTGTGTTAGTCTGCACACTCCTAGAGTCAGAGACATTACAAGTGATGGGGAGAGTCAACAAATTGGCGGGTCAATTGGCTTCACACATTGGGGAGAAAATTAGGGTAAAACAGAATTTAATTTGAATGTTAATGCAATCTGTAGCTCTGCAGTTAAGCATGTAATTGTGTAATTACATTTTAAACAGTATAATAAAATGAGAATAATAAAATTTCTAAGGTTAATTAAATTATTGAACAAAGCATTGTTCTGATCGGACTAAGTAGGGCTACTGCAGCAAGTACTCATATAGTATGTAATATAATGTAATTTCTAATATCTGTATCAGTGGCGATTGCTCTAAGACTGCAAGGGAAGCTAAGCTTCCCCTAAAATGTTAAAAAATAAGTGATCAATAATATACTGTTGTGTGTACATGTCATTGACTAAATATGTGCTACAACGCACTCAACTTTTGTTCAGAATCAGCTTCTTATCACTGGTAACGACGCGGCTTTACTCATTCCCGCAGCTTCACAGCGCTTTAAACAGGGTGGACGCTCACCGTCCACAGAGTTCTATGGCAAAGCAAAGCGTGCAGCGAAACGAGACGACCCATTGGATAAACGCATCGGATGCTCAGCGTCTCTGGGGGTCTATGGGGCAGTGGGCTGGCCTCGGCTGGCCCGGACGCTCAGCTTCTGCATGATGATTGGATGATGTGTCTGAGGCTGAATCCCTTTTTTATTGACAGCTAAATGAGCGAATCAGTGATCTTTTTGTGTAAACTTCCGTGGGAGTTTTTTACATTTATTTTCATTGTGTTCTGAGTTGAACCGAAGACTTTCCTAATCATCTTAGCGGCATTTTCTGTGTTAAAAACGACTAGCGACAAGTCGAGCTTCTATTTCTGGTGTTTTTTTTTTGTAGCTGCTTGTGTTTGGAGACTGACTTCTATCACTCCTTCTGACTTCTATCAAAGTGTCTGGCCAGCGGGTGCTGCTGAGCCTCTCCACCGTCACAAAGCACTCACAGGCGGACACACTTCACACTAGCCTCGCGCCAGTCCCAGCTAGCGAGCTAGCAGGTGTAAAGAGCTTCTCCTGTTTAAAGCGGCTCAAGTCTTACACCCGCAACACCATGAGCCAAGGCCGTTTAAGCAGCCTAGCTCTGCTGGCCATTGACAGGACACTAGTCAAGTCCCTGGAAAAGACGCTTTGTTGGTACGACAGGGTCACAGATCATTTTCTTGAAAAGGAATGGAGGGTAGAATTTACGTATAAATAAACCGACACATTTTATGATGTAGCCCGAAATTGAGCTTCCCCTCCTTGAAAGACCAGCATCCGCCACTGATCTGTACATGTAGCTAGTTTATAGTAAAGCTCTGTCTAAATGTACAGTGGCATTAAATTAATATTAAAACATGCAGTGCATATTTAAATACTCTAAATGTTTGATCATTTTTGTTTACATAAATAAGTTACGTACCTTTAAGTAAGTGTGTGTGTGTTTGTATCTACCATGATTTTATCATTTTGGAAACCCTGATTTCAAACATTTCATCAATAACTATTTGAACAGTAGTGCAGTGAAGTGTGTATACAGGTCAGCCATAACATTAAAACCACCTTGTTTCGTTTTATCTACAATCATTGTCCATTATATCAGCTCCACTTTCCATATAGGTGCACTTTGCATTTCAGCAAATTGTGTGATATAAATATATTATAGCTGTGGTAATTGTTTTTGTTTGTTTGTTTGTCGTACTGAGCAGTATTTTTTCTATTCACAACAGGAATCGCTTGGGAACTAAGAGAAAAGCCCTGACGATGAAGCAGAAAATCCTCATGCTTCTGCTGATAGGAATGATTGGCTTCTTCACCCTCATCATTATCATGGCCAAACTGGGCCGGGCTTCGGCTGACGAAGACCCTAACCTGGACCCCATGCTGAACCCTAACATCAGAGTGGGCAACATGTGAGGCGTGAGGAAGGGCCTTGTCTGTCTCTGGACTGGTGTGGTACTTCACCCTGAGTTCCAGCTTGAGGAGAGTAGAACAGGAGCAGGAGGTGCATTTTGATTGGACTGCACTGCAGTGTGTGGGGACCAGCAAGTAAACGATTTCTCTGTGGAATTGTGAGAATGATAGTGAACAGGGCTTTTTTTCTGCCTGGGGCACCTCAGTACTTCCCCTGGCTTTCCTTAGTCTGACTTCCAGCAGCTGCAAAAGTGTTTAATTGTACCATTGTATCTCTTTCTTTGAGTTGACATAGAATGCTGGAAGACACAAGAGTCTTTTATTAGACCATCTTTAGTTCTTCATGATGCAGTCATGCCCACTTAAAGGGCAATTCCAGCTAATTTTCTATTGCTGCGTTATTCAATTCATTCACAGTAGTTTGGTGTGAGTTCTCAAGAAACTTGCAATATACTATTAGCCTTAAAACTTATTTGTAAACATGCAGGGCAGAGAAATACCTGCAGGGTGTTATAAGGCAAGACACTACCCAAAGAGACCCCTTTGTTTTTGAATGTACCAATAGTTCATATTGCATGTAAAGCTCAGAAGCTATATGTAGGTTTACTATCCATTTTGGATAGCGAATAAATTGGCCATTGCTAATATTGCAACACCAGATTCATATCATTACCATTGTTCAGACAGAAGAGTCAGTAACTTTCTATATAATTTCACATTCAAACACTGAATGACTTTATTCAGATCTCTGTGATCGACTTACTAAGAAATGGCCTTGATGTAATTGAGAGGACGTTGGTAGTATGTGGTGGTGGGGAGGCACCTCTTTCTCAAAACAATCCAGTCAATAATGACACTGCTGTAAAAATAAGTCCTTGATAGTCTAATTTAGGTGAAATTTGCTGTTGAATATATTCATTACACTTATTATTGTATCTGTTACGAACTCTGACCTTTTGCAGCTCCAAATAAAATCTACAACCACACTAAGACACAGGTGTGTGCATGTTCACATGTAGTTCATGCAAAGTCTTTTAGATTGTATTGAAGGAATAGATCAAAAGTCAAACATTCTTACCACATTAATCCATTTTAGTGCTGGATTTTCAGATACAAATGGAACCCACAGAGCTGTGCTTGGACTCAATTCCCAGGATCTACTACAATGTGGCTTTTGTGTTTTAAGATTGATTTTTGTTAATATATCTGATTGAAATCTAATACTGTATACTGGAATCACTGGTTATTTGTACTTTTTCTGTCAGTCTGGTTTTCTCATTCCTGGCCCTACGATTCTTTTAAAGCTTCTAACATTATGGTGGGAGATACTGTGCAGTATGAACTTTTACAATAGTCAGAGCTCCTTCAGGAGAGACGTGTGTGATAGTACAGTATTAAACGGTTGAGGATTTCACTCTGTTCACACCAATCTTGCTATTAAATTATGAAATGTAAAATATAAAGCTCATTTCTTTTTTCCTCTTCAATCACTGCCTTACAACAGCACATTCAAAAGAGCAGAAATGACATTAAATATATAATGCTTAGCAGAGCATCCAAGAAATATAAAAATATCTGCAATGACTATTTTTTACAAATTGAAACATTTAGTAAGGATTTCTGCACTTTATTTTTTTTATATTTTTAACTTTTGGGTAAATGTCTGGTGTGTTTGTTGGTGTATGTGGTGTTTTTATGTAATTTAGGAGGTTCTCAATGCTACTTGGAGCATTCAGAAGCACTAGTATTTACTTTTAGGATCGAATTGAGGCAAATAACGTCAGCACTAAATTTAGCACTCACTAACAGTATGGTGATATACTGTGTACCGTATATATTGCCAAGCATAGCCCAATAACAGCCATTAGGCACCAAGCCTGCCCTGGACTACCACTGTACCCCGCCTTCCATTCCACAGCCAACCCTGTTAACAGATGATGTGTATGTAGGTTTATGTCGGTCATAAATAACTTGTCAGATATCACAAGCATGCGTTGGTGTGCTCTACAACAACTGAATGTTTTCATAACCTCATGTTTCCTCAATGTCTCAACATGAAATATAAGACATCCGTATTTCATTTACATGTATGTTCAGGAAATTGTATCTGAAATTGGGATTTGGGCACATAATTTCCAAGTAGATGTGCTTATCAAACTACACTCTGACTGTATACTGCAGTGAACAAGAATAAAGACTCTGCACATGGACCACAATGGCTTGCCATCATTGATGGAACATCCATCCATTATCTTATCCACTTAATTCTGATCAGGATTGCGGTGAGTCCTCTACCCCTTCACCAGACACAGGGCAATGCATTACTATCATAGCTAAACCCAGGAAAGGGTGTCGATCCATAGCTGGGCACACACATACACAAGGACAATTTAGAGTACCCAGTTCATCTGACCTCCATGTTTTTGGACTGGGAGGTGACCTACAGTTACCAAAAACATTGTTATTGCTGCACAAGAGTATCACATCAGATACTTAAAGCAAATGTTCACATACTTTTGCCACTCTCACACATGTAATTTTGGATGATTTTCCTCAATAAATAAATGAGCAAGTTCAATATTTTTGTCAAATTTGTATGTACCGAGATATGTAACATGGTAATTATGAAGAGTAAAAAATTATACGTACAGTGGGTGTGTATATTTTATGTAACTTTACAAGTAGATATAGTGCAATAATGAACTGTGCAATCAAACTGGAAATACAGTATCAGTTTAACAAATCTGGTCATCATATAGTTAGAATTTTTGCATGCATTTTTCTTTTAAAAGAGGGGGATTTGACAACCTTGTATTTGTGAGACAGCTGATTTTAGTAAAAGTGTTAGTAGCTGATGTGTGATGGTTTGCTCAGGAGGACAGTACATGTATGACTGTACATGATCAGGTGAAGAAGGTGAATAAATGCCAGCTGGCTGCTTTTGCTGTTTTTACAGCTATGTGAGTAAACGAGAGAAGCCAACTCTGGCTCACCCACACAAAAAGACATGAGATCTGATCTGACCGATCACATTCAAGTCACATGTCCACGGATCAGATTCGTATCTGATCTAGAACTACATATGAAAATGACTCAAATCTGAATTGAAAAGACGTGATTTGACACGTCCACACAGCCCTGAAAACATCAGATCTGAGCCACATTAAGGCAAAAGATCGGATTTTAGTAACCTATGTGTTCAGTTTCCTGTTGTTTTTATCACCTAGTTCTACAGCGTCATCGCTCTGCTGTACCACAATCCTTTGCGCGGGTACGTGCACTGGCGACAAATATGGCGGATACGACGGTAAGTGTTATTGAAAGTCTGGTTTTCTGTAACTATAACTATAATATCCGCCGAGTTACGGCTCGTTCAGCCCGCTGATATGTTTTATATTGACAGACGGAACTCGTGGAGGGATGCCGACTCCCGGTGCTCCGAAGAAATCAAGAAAATGAGGACGAGTGGCGTAAGTGCTCTGCGTTAGCATCTGCTGCTAAGGCGTTAGCATAATAACAAGCGCGCTGTCATGGCGGCGCACAGCAGAGCGTCCTGTAAACAAAACCTACAAAGTCTTATTACATCCCAAACATCACATCCCTTATCACTATAGCTGACATATTGTGCAGTGGTGTAAAGATTTATTTTAAGCCTATATATACACATACATACATACACACAACTCACAAAAAGTTTTGGGATAATTGCCTTTAGGGTGAAATTTGTGGAAAACGTAAGAAGTTCCGGCTACAGTGATATTATATCATGAAAGTTGTCATTTCAGTAGAGCATGCAATGGTGATTTCTTCATCTCAATTTATTGACACAAAAGCCAACAACAGTGGTGGGTAAACCCCAAATAAACAATGCCAGTGTCTCAATAACGGGTCATGTGCCCTTGAGCATCAACTACAGCTTGACAACAACGTCTCATGTTGTTCACAAATCGACTTATTCTCTGCTGAAACATAGCACCCCACTTTTTGAAGGGTGGTCCTCAGGTCATTGAGGTTGTGGGGGTACAGAGTTATGAGCCTCTACACGGCTACTCAGCTGATCTCATAGGTTTTCTATGGGATTCAGGTCTGGAGAAAGTGCCACTCCTTGTGAGGTACCCCAGTCTCCAGCAGCTGTTCCCTATTGATGTGACCTCAATGAGCTGGAGAATGGTCATCACTGAACATGAAATTAGGCCTGTGTTGTTCATGCAGAGGCACAATGACTTGATTAATGATGTTATTAGAGTAATATGGGCTTGTCACTGTACCATTCACAAAGTGTAGGGCAGTTCTGTATTGACTAGACACACTAACACCACCACTACCAAAGGCCTGTTTGGTGACAACAGTAGCTTATGCATTATGCTCTCCTTCATGTCTCCAACATCATCCAACTTTCATCAATAAACAGCACTGAGGCCCACTGGTCCCTCATCCAGCGTAAATGCTCCTTGGCCCATGCAAGACGATGCCACCTGTGCCGAGTGGTGTGGTCAGATACCCTTGCAGGTTGTCTAGCACACAGACTACACTGATGTAAACGATTTTGAAAGGTCTGACATGATACTTGGGTGCCTCTCACATCCCTTAAATGTGCCTGGAGTTGTGTGGCATTCATCATCCGGTTCCACAGAGTACTGTTCACAATGAAGCAGTCATCAGTGTGGGATGTGACCAAAGGACGTCCACTTCTATTGCTTTCTGTGACTCTTCCAGTCTCTCCATCTCTGTTACAACTTGCTGAGGACACTCTAAGCTTAGTGGTCACTTCTGTCTTAGAACATCCTGTTTGAAGCCTCACAATGGTGAGGTACTGTTGATCAGGTGATAGGTGTGGTCTTGGTGTGATGTCAGAATGTGAACAGCCTGATGAGGAGGAGTTTAAATACCAATTCTTAATGAAGCAGGATGTTTATTGGTGGATTCATGGATCAAACAGCTGTTGTGAGTTTTGCTGTTAAGCTCCTTGTTATAGAACAGCAAGTTGTGCAAAAAGTACTGAAACACTGACATGTGGACATGTGCAGTTAAACGTTTAGAGACAGTCACAATAAGTTCAGCTGTATAGGTTAGCATGTATTTTAGGTTCATCCTGAAAGGGATTGAACAGCTATAGTTATCTTGGTACAGTCATTGATATGTTATATTTTGATCAAAACACAAACAGAATCTTGAAGAAATGTCAACAAATTGTTTTTCTTCAGGTGTGCTCAGAGCTTATGACTTTATTTTAGTCTTATTGAGACAGTCCTAACATTTGTATTTGCTAGTTGCAGATTATAGGATGTCAGTGTCCTTATTACAGCTTTATCAGAAGCACATCTTTAACAGGCCTGAAGTCATTATTGTATCAGAAGATCCTACTCTCACTGTAAAGTTACAGACATCCAAAATGTGTTGTAATAGATTTAGAAAATGTTTTATCCCCTCATGCTGTTGAACAAGAGGGTTAAATTAATGTTTACCTTCTGTTTGCTTAATTATTTATTTATACACTTTTGTTTTATGATGATTTTAATCTATCATTATTTTGTGGTGATGTGATGTATTTAAGTAACTGCTTGCAAACCAAATTTCTATTTGAAAGATAACAATAAAGACTAACCTGAACTCTTACACTTAAAGATATGGTGTGTATAACAGCTCACCTGTCTTTTATACTTGCTGTCAGGCTTTAATATAATTAAGGAGAGTTTACAAAACAGGGTTTTTCACTAAAACTGGATACCCTTGCCTGAAAATGAGAACTGTTAAACAGCTATTTCCCCTTAGACCTTTTTGGACAAACATGAGCATTAGTCTTTGTAGATCAGTGAATGTGATGATAACTGCACTGATTTTGTGACTTATTTCAAAGCTGAGTTCAATCTGTTTCTTCTCCTTCTAGCTTTGGCTGAAATTCTTAGCATCAAAGATGTCCCAGCAAAAAAGCTCTACTATGTTCACTATATTGACTGTAAGTACTTTTTAAGTATAGCCACACAACACCATGCTATGATTTAGATGATTTGGTTGCCAGAAATACACTATATGGACAAAAGTATTTGGACACCTGCTCCTTCATTGTTTTTGTCTGAAATGAAGGGAATTAAGTGTTTGTTCTGTTTTTCTTCAAGTAACTGTCTCTAGTTCAGTTTTGGATCATTGCTATGAGGATTTGATTGTATTCAGTGAAATGAGTGTTAGTGAGGTCAAGATGTTCCCCAGCTCATACAAAAAATAATGAATGAGCACTGTAATTCCAGGGAACACAATTCCACAGCTCAGTTCTGGGGAGGCTTTACATTCCCCTAGTCCATTCCTGGCATTATCCATGTTGCCAATAGTTCATGTCTATTTGCTCCAGAAAGTCGTATTATTTTGGCAGTACTTCTACAGGGACTAGACAAACTTTGTGTGCATTTGCACAGCTGTATCAGTAATGGGTGCAACTTTAAAGGGGACATTTTATGCAAAACTCACTTTTTGTGTGTTGTTGTATTTTTACTTGGGTCTCTACTGCTCCTATAAACACTCCCAAGCATGAAAAATACCACCTGTCTGTTTTCTGTTATTTCATTTGAAAGACTTTGGTCTCAGGAATCAAATGCTTGTGAGGGAGTGAGTGAGGGAGTGAACCAGGGAACCAGGGAACCAAAAAACGAACTTTCCAGTGTTGGAAGAACGGCTTGGGGTCGAATATACACAGTTGACCTCTGTGTTCTGTCATTTTCATGTGTGGTAAACTCTCAGCTTAAATGCTGGTGTTGGGGCGTGGCCAGCAACAGCTTATTTGCATAAAAGTGACAGAGCCCTTAAATGGCTCATTCTTAAAGGGACTCAAACGGTCAAGAATAGAACTGGTGATATCTCTTTGTGAGAGTGATTTTGTGCAAAGAACATCATGAGCATGTTTTGTATAGCCCATAGACCTATTCTGACTTGTTTAAACAGAGGTATAATATGTCCCCTTTAAAGTAGCTGATTCCATTCATTAGGATGGGTGACCACAAACATTTGTACATGTACTGACTCTTTTTTGTTGTTGTTGTAGTTAACAAGCGTCTGGATGAATGGGTCACGCCAGACCGACTGGACATGAAAAAGCTCCAGTTTCCCAAAAAGGAGGCAAAGACACCTGCGAAGAATGGCCTGCCTGGGTCTCGACCTAGCTCACCTGATAAAGAAGTGGTAAGAGAGACAACAGTAAGGCACCTTTACCTGCTGCACATATTCACTAACCAGTTAAGTTTTTTAGTGCCATTAACTTGTGTCCAGTTTGGGGGCTAAATTAGAGACTGTCTAAAGATCATTGTGAGACTCCATGTTAAGTTTCAAGTTGTTGTTCATTTTTTTGTTAGCTTATGCTGAGGCAAATCCGTTTTAACATTTGATTCAGAAGTTTGCCAGAACAAAAGTGTTAATATGATTTGTACTCTTTAACTCTGTTCTCTTCCTTTCTATTCAAATTCAGAGGAAGAGTCTAGATCTCAACGTTCAGTCTACTTCAGCTCCTTCCAGAGGCAAAACCCTTCCCACACCGGTACAGCTAAACCTTGCCCATTCTACATTAAAAACATTCCTTTCAGTTACTGTAAGACTTGAATGGGCTCAAAACTCTACTGCTTGAAAAAGCCCTAATTAGATCTTTTCTTGGCACTTGACATGAAGTGGGAGGAATATGTTAAAAGTGACCTTTGCCTCATTTCTATTTTCTTTCTTTGAATGAACTGTATTACACAAGCCAGTGTGAGTAAGTAGATGTTGATAATAAACACTTAAATGTAAAAACATTAGTCATGTAGGTTTTGATTAGTTCACCAAGTATTGGACAGTAGTTGTAACAGATGGACGATGTTTAAGGACATGCCCGTCAATGAAGAAGTAAAACTGTAAGAAAATACTAACCGTCCTTGTCGGTGAGTCACGACTCTGTAAGTTACAGCAAAGTATATATCCACCCTTTGTACCCAGTATATAGTTTGTGTGGTGTACAGTAATATTTACTATTGTAATATTTTATTTCATTTAATATTTAGATATTGAAAATATCAATAAATATCAATATAATAATGTTTAGCATGTCTTCCATTGGAGCAAGTCAGAAAAAATAACAGGCAAATACAGATGTTTGGATGTTTTCCGTTTGTGTTTATTGAATTTCCTGTTTGTTGATTTAAAACAACAGTTTTGATCTTATTTCTGATTATTTACAGAAGAGAAAAGCAGAGTCTGTCTCTTTGGCATCACAAGTTTCTCCAGTTTCAACACCGGTGCCTTCTCTTCCAAGCTCTGCAGAGGTCTCGCAGGCGTCTGTTTTTCCAGCAGTCCGAGAAAACTTCAGCACCAAATCCAGAGACGACCATGAGCAGCTCACTTCTGTCACTACGGTACCAGCCTGCTTAGACTCTTCCTCTCATCATTCATAGGCACTTTGAGTTGTTTGTGTATATACATACAATACTGTGCAAAGGTTTAAACATATTATTTAACCCCCTGCAGTGTGAGGGTGTTTTAGACACTCTGATGGTGTTTTTTTTTTTTTTGTACAAATTACGCACATCTATACATTTTTAATATACAATAACATTTTCCCCAAAGTGTTACAGAGCCTTTTGTTCAGCACAAACTCCGCAACAGTGTCAAAACAGTCAGTGTCATAGATCTATATTTTGATTACATTTGCTCTAAACTTAAACTTTCCAAAAAAAAAAAAAACTATTTTCAGATGTGCTGATATATTGTAAAAAACACTCAACATTTCTAGCCAAGACTTTTGAGATCAGAACAGAATAAACAGAGGTGTTGGCTACACACTAGTCATTACAATTTTTAGAAATTGTATGTGGTTTTATTTCTAAAGCTTAACTAATGTGAGGTGACGCTCTGTTTTCACTCAGCCACTAACCCTACAAAGGATATTTATGAGATGGGTGTGAACACTCAGATGAGAGGTCTTTGTTCAGGTTTACATTCCACGACTGGTAATCCACCACTGGAGTGTCCTGAATTACCATGTCATTATTATATGAATGATGAATTGCGTCTTCTGGCGGGAAAATATGCACAGCTGTCTGATTCACTCTCACAGATGTCTCTCTGCTTACATAAGCTCCTCTCACAAGCTATATGTATTTTAAAAGTACACCCTTTAAGGTTTCCAGGGTATGTTTAGTTTTGTTTCTAGGATGGAAGCGTTTTTGCAGAATTTCCGTTTTGTTCCCACAAGCAGGTCCGTCGTCTCCAAAGAGTTAAAATTATTTATCTTGGCAGTAAATGTTCATTAATTATATATTTGGTTATTTAATTATATAGTTTGGTTCTTGATGTTCTTCTTGGTGCTCCAGTGCTTGTTAAATTCTTCAGCAGCACACCTAAATGAACAGAATGAAACTCCCAACCTCATTTTGGATGACAACTACAAATAATACTGGACTGCCATGAGGAGAGGTTCAGAAAGGGTTAATCCAACACATTTACATACAATTGCTGCTTATTTATTTATATTATTATTTAGAATACATTTTAACATCTTTTTAAACCCAACTTTCTAGGGGTGCCTAAAACCTTTGCACAGTACAGTATGTATGTGAATATTTTTGCCATAAATACTGCTTTTTACATGCCTAATATTGTGAGGTCTTGTTTGGCAGAACGGTACTACCCGTCGTATTATCCCCCCTCAGCCTGGCAGAAAGAGAAAGAATTGTGGCACAGATGAGGTAAACACTTCAGCACAGCGCCGCATTGTCACAACATGGTACATCATCTTAAATACCCACATAATTATCCATTTAACACCATGCATCTTAGAAAAACATTTCATGTTTGCACTGTTTTCACTGCCTTGTGTGTTTTGTTTTTATTGTGTTGAACATTGTTTTTTGTCCCCAGGAGTGTGGGCCCTGTATTTTTGTTCTAAAATAGCAGCACAGTGCATGTTAAAGCTAAAAGAAGCAGCATTTTTGAGTGAGTAAGAAAGAAAATGTTAAAATATTGTTTTTGCTGCGAGTCGCCTGTAAAGCTTAACATTTTAAATGAGATTCAGAGCAGTCAGATGGGATTTGGTGGTAGTTTTTCAGGCTATGCATCTGTTAATGTCACATGCCAAAGTTTAAAGAGATAATAGTAGCTAATGTACTTATAAAGTCAGAAAAACCTTCAGGTAGATTGGAATATGTTCTGAATACATCACATCAGTATGTTGGTAAACATGATTGTCATAATGTTGTTACTTCTATGTGGAAAACAGTGAACTAAGCAGACTAAGCTGAACCAAAACACTGACCATAACAGTAAGATCTTCTTATGTTTGAGACTGTACTGTGCACAGCCTTAAGTTTTCTTCTCTGGATAGCTCAGAAGCGTAGGAACAATCTCTTAAGTACATTTACGCAGAAATAAACAAGGCTGGGCATGCTGGCTAGCAATTCAGAGCAGCAGGAAACTGCATTTTAACTGTCGCTTCAAATCAGCCGAGAATTGAGTCTCAGCAGCTGTAATGTTTCTCTTAAGATGTGTACAGAGCTGCAAACTGTGCAGACTGACTAACATCTCTTCACAGAACTGTGTGGTTTCATAAAAGTGTTGTTTATTTGCATTGTTTTAATGACCTTATTTATGAGATGTTTGTTGCAGCCATTCTGTCAAATGCAGTGGAACCTCTGGTATCGTTTGCTCTGGTTATCGCACAATTCTATTATTGTTGACTTTTTTTTGACCCAGTTATCTTCTTTCCGCCTGGTTTTTGTCAGCATGCCCACATGACTTGCTGCTAGTTTTGTGAAAACAAAGCATCCACCCACGTGTTTGTCGTTCACTCTGGCGTTGTTTCTAGTTGAAAACACTCAAAACAAACACGTTGCACTAAAGCGACGGCACTCGGCGCTACTGCCTGAAAACAAATTGTGGCCGAGAACCCTGAGAACAGGTGCACAAAACAAAGGCTGTGGCTGGTCCACACCGGTACTCTCTAAAACAGCGTCAACCTGTAGAATGACGTTAAATGTTCATTTATCCATTTCATTATTCTTTTGTATTTATTATTGTTTTCTGTATGTAAAACTATAGTTATTCTATATAAAATATATTTTTGTTAATATATGTGACCCTGCCAGGGAAAACCAGGCCAAAGTCACTTGGCAGCTTATTGAGATATCGTGTCAAATTAGCGACAAAACTTAGCCACTCTGTATTATTGCTGTAAATGAAAGATAATAGTCTCGGATATCTATCGGAGTACATATTTTGATCAAAAACAAAACTTAAATTCACAAAGTTGTTTTGGAAAAAAACAAATTTTGAAAAAAAAGAATGACTTTGACTTGGTTTTCCCTGGCGGGGTCACATATTGAAATGTCTGGAACAGATTGACTTGATTGACATTATTTTTTATGGGACATATTGCTTCAGTTATCGTTCGTTTCAGTTATTATCAGGCACTTTAGAACAGATTAATGATGAAAACCGAGGTTCCACTGAAAGTCTGAGTTCAAGTTGTTTGTGGTCATCAGATTAATCTGGGAGAAATGGACTGCGGCACAGCCAAAGTTAGAAAATGTTTTTCCCCTTGAGTCTTGCAATTACATATTGCAAAAAAAAGGGTCACAAATTCACCAAACTTACTAAGTCCTCCTTTAAAGTTAGTCAAATCAAACCAGTTGAAGTGAGACAATTGTTTTCATTTTCTCTTTTTTGCATATAGTACTGACAAATGTCATCTGTACTGTATCCATATTGATGTACAACAGTAATGATTCTGATGCACTGATACATTTACATTTATGCACATTTGGCAAATGCTTTCGTCTGTCTTAACTTGATCATGTTAGAAGATGGAAATTGTAGTGTATAGCGTGGTGCTTTAACTCTGAGAGGGCATACCATGTGGGAGGTAGTGGTGTTGTCCACTACAGTATAGCAATCACACAAAATACCAGCAGATAACGGGCACTATATCTACAATAACCAGCTGTTCTATAAAATAAGGTGTCTGAGCTGAGCTGGTGAAATGCATCATGGGATTGCCTTTCCTGAGAAGGATGTACATTCCACTGCCTAGCAAGTCATCGTATCCTGCCTTCCGAATGGGACAGACCTTTTATTAGTCAATATTAAAATAAGATCTTAAATCTGCTTCATGTAGGATCAGCACACAGATCATCCCTCTAGACTTAGTGTAAATATAAACCCCAGACAAAGCAGGGCGATATGGCCAAAAACTTTATCACAATAAATTTTTTTATATTGATCAGTCTCGATAATCATCATCATAATATTACATTTTCTAACACTGTCATAGTTTTAAACATCTTTCTAAAAACATAAGACTAAATACATGAAATGTTACTATTTAAAATATTAAATTGTTTATTGCCAGAACATAATATTGTAGCGTCTGGCTGGATGCGTTGAAAGGATGGACGAGAAAGACGTTTACAGTCGTCACTTTATTGTTGAAACTTACAATGATTGCTGTCGGCCGCAGCCACTCCAAAATAACAGGCTAGAGAGGCAAGCTAATATGCTACTGCTAGCACTCAAGCTGACACACACACACAGCAAGCCCCCCTCCTCACACAAACATACACACAGTGACCTCATGCTCTGTCGCCCAGCCCCACTACGCTCCCCCCCCCCAATCACATGCTTGTCTTAAACACAACAGTGCATTTTGGTAGCGCTGGTGAGGAGGAGCTAACAAGCAGCAGTATTAGACGTCAGAACTCACTGTCAAGCTGCTTAGACGTGAAATAGAAATGAATGTTAATGGCTATCGAATTCTATTGTCCCGGCTTGTCATCGAGGGAAAAATTGTGAAAAAAATCTATATCGTTTTATCGCCCAGCACTACCCCAGACTCTGATAATGACCAGATTAGTACATTGATTAAAACGGCAGTAGTGACATTATAATCAACATGATAATCAAAGGAGCCTCATACACACCCCTCCTAAAGCTATTTCGAAAACATCTGCTGAGCACCGCCCACTATTTTACCCAAACTGTACATGAATTATTCATAAGAAATCAATCAAGCTGCATCTGACCTTGTTTACAAAATCCCTGGCTTGTTATTAAAGAGTGACATCTGTTATGCCGTAACCTTTCTTCCTCCAGTTTCAAATGAACGTGTCCCAAAGCTTTCGCAATGCCTTGTGTTTCTCTGATAGATGGTAAAGGTATTCCAGTTTAACAGCCCTCGCAGCACCAGTGGCTGTCTGCCGCCAGGAGAGGTCCGTCTCATTTATTTACCATTGTCTGTTTGCTGTGTCCACACACACACACACACCTGACTTGTAGTTCAGCATCAGATCTAAGAGATGTTTGAGTAGAAAATGAAAGCTTATAATTGGATATAAAGGATCAAAGCATTCACCTACAGTGTCATGTAGGAGTTTACATAACGAAGTGTAGCACCATACAGCCTTTTTAAGAGTTGGGGGAAACCGTTCATGAAGCCACTGCTAAACAAATTGGTGACTCATGTACCAAATCAAGGGCAGACTGTGCAAACATGTCTGTGATGGAAATGAAGAGGCTCTGTTGGCTGAAATGTTTCCTGTCTTGTTGCTATTTTTATTTTTTGTCTTTTGTTTATTTTTGTTCACCATGTTCATGCAAATGAAAACAAAATCCTTTTCATATCTCAGCTTTTTGGGGCTTTTTCATATATTTTGGTGGAGTTTGCCCTTAGTTTTGGTACATGAGTCATCAGTTTGATTTTGCTTGATTTTTGTCACATCAGCTTTTCTGTAGTAGTTACTACATTTTAGTAATTATTGCAGTTAGATCTATGTAAAATCTTATTAATTACAGGAAAGGCTTTCAAATGTGTTAAATTTAAGCTTAAACTTTACGTCTATCCCATTTTAGAGGGTGATGTGTCTGGAGGGTTATTATGAGGTCCCTTTGTAATCAGATTTGTCCCGCCACTGACGTTAGGACTCTCAGGACAGTTCAGATGGAATCCCCACGGCGCCCCGCATGACTGGCAGCTTGGTGTCGGACCGCAGCCACGACGACATCATCACACGCATGAAGAACATCGACTGCATCGAGCTGGGCCGCCACCGCCTAAAGCCCTGGTACTTCTCACCATACCCACAGGAACTGACCACTCTGCCCATCCTCTACCTCTGCGAATTCTGTCTCAAGTACCTCAAGAGCCTCAAGTGTCTGCAGAGACACCTGGTGAGAGAGACATCATTTATAAATCACAGTTTGCCACAGAACTACATGCATGGCTTAACTCCAGAGGTTCTCACCTTTTTTCTGAGCTGAAGTCATGTGAACTGTTATTGTTGTCATGCACAGAAACATCAAAAACTTCATTAAGTATCTCACTGCTGTGATTTAACGATAATATATGCAAGTAATGTGCTGTTACGGACTTTTAATGGTGAATTAGTTCATTTATTGTTAGACCATCATCATTAATTAATTTTGTTTTGTTCTGTTTCTGTAATAGACAAAGTGCAACCTCCGACATCCTCCAGGAAATGAAATCTACCGTAAAGGGACCATCTCATTTTTTGAAATTGACGGCCGAAAAAACAAGGTGATTATATTTCATTGCTGCCTTATAATATATGCTTTGGTTGCCTTTTCATTACCATTTTCACCCAAATAAAACATTGTTACCCTAAAAAAACTAATATAAGTGCAATGTGTCTTGTATCTTTTTTGGTCTCATCAATGGCTGTTAATAATTTTTTTCAAATTTACTATTTTGTATTTTAACCTTCTGGAGTCGTCCAACCAGCCTGTGGGAACAAAACCGAAAGCACACATAAGCAAGATTTTATCCTAGAAATAAAACTAAATATATCTCGGAAACCTTAAAGGGTCTAATTTTCATATATCTTGAATTGACATATATTTTTACATATTTGTGAGAGTAGCTTAAATAAGCAGAGACACATCTGTGAGAATGAATCAAACAGTTGGACTGTTTTTTTCCACCAAACAATGCAAGCTGTCATTAATATAATAATGACATGATCATTCTGGAATTGGTTGATTTCTGGAATTTGTGGAATGTCGACAAACTGACCTCTCGCCTGAGGTGATCCTGAACAATAGACCTCTATTGAGTGTTCACACCTATCTCATAAATATTCTTTGTAGGGTTAGTGGCTGAGGAAAAGAGTGTCATCTCACATTAGTTAAGCTTTAGAAATAAAACCACTTACAATTTTTGGCTAGTGTGTAGCCAACACCTCTGTTCATTCAGTGAAAATAGGTTTTTGGAAAGTCTAAGTTAGAGCAGATTTATTCAAAATATAGATTTATGACACTCTTACTATTTTGACACTGTTGTTAAGTTTGTGCTGAACAAAAGCCTGTGTAACACTTTGGTTGGAAAAACATTACATGGGGGTAATGTGTAAAAAAAAAATTCACCCTCAGACTCCAGAAGATTAAATAGCTCATTTAACATGATATAATAATATAAATATTATATCCACATTTGTTGCTTCCTTTG